>JZKD02S2165176.1:278640-291938 GCA_000966675.3 Picea glauca
CAATATTTTGTTTCATGTTGTGTATATCAATTTGTATCTGGTTAATGACTACTTTAGCTATCTTAATCATGTGCAAATGATATAATTTAATCATTGTTATCCATGTCTGTTTTCTCCTAAGTGTTTAAAGAACATAGCAATTGCTTAATTCAGTTTGTGAACGACAGATTTCTCTTCTTCATAAGTTGAATTATAAAGTATAAGTTTTTGCATAACAGGTTTCCCTTATTGCAGAGATTTATAAATCATAAAATTGTTATGATTTTTTATGTCTTGTTTGTCCTGTAAACAACTCAAAGAGAAGTGCAGCCTATTGTTTACGAGAAGCTTATGGACTAACCGGTGCGAGTTTACTTCCTCCGACCAGCTTCGAAGTCATCATACATAGGACAAATTAGGAGCGCTTCCAGGTCAATCTGTCATTTATCTGTTAGCATATTTGTTAGTATTGTTAGTTAGATATATATGTTTAATATATTAGATCGTTTAATTTTAGTAAGTTTTATTTCTTTTTCATAAAATCGAAAAATCAAAATATATCTCTGGCTGTCTTAGGGCAGAAAACACATGAGTTTTATAGGTTTTATTCAAATCTACCATTTGTGTATATTGTATATTTGTGAATAAGTTGTAATCCAATTAGTAATTAGATATTTAATTAATAGAGTTAGTGTAATAGTAATTGGTAGATTGTATATAATAGTTAGAATAGTTTATAGTCAGTTTTAGTTTAATTTATTTAGTAGTTTGTTTTAATCAGATTAGTATATTAGTTTGTTAGTTAGTTTAGTTTCCTGTAGTTAGTATTTGTTTGCTTTATTTGTTTTAGTTAGATTAGTTAGTTTAGATTTGTTTTCTCTTTAGTTTTCTTAGGACCTTAGAGCGGCCAACGGAGCCGTTAAACTCGTCAGGGTGGTTCATTCCAAATGGCTTGGGTTATTAGACAACCCCGGACTGGTTCCACTCTCTCAGTTGACAGACGGTCAATTTCTCCCATCAACAAATGGTGCTAGAAGGAGGGCCTGAACTTAATTAATGGCACGAGGTGGTCACAAGACTCCTTGCCCCCCTAATTGCTCACCTATAGTGACTAGAAGCCGTTCACATGATAATATTCCCCTTCAAACAACAACTACTTCAACCGAAGATCCACAGATCACAGTTGAGCCAGCAACCCCTAATCCTACAGGTGGTGACTTGGAAGAGATTGTCCGCTGATCTCTTATTAAAACACATAGTGGCTTAGCTAGTTTGAGGCAACCAAACCGTCCGTGGGGTCAACCTTTGGACTTCTCTGATATCAGAGAAAAATTAGGTGACACTAACCTCACTGTGAATCCTTCGGATCCAAACGTAAATCCTGATGCAGGAGGATCTGGGATACCTCCTTCACCACCTCCCTCATCTCCTTTCTCTTATGGAGGAGATTCCTCTTCTGATGAAGGCAATTCACCTTCTTGTCCTTCCACACCCACTACCCCAATGGCAAATAAAAAAAACCCTGCTAGACCCTGGTTGGACAAGGATGCTATAGCTGTACCTGGAGCCCAGCACCTTTTACCTAAGCACCCAGAGAAATGGCTTCCTAAGTTTGATCCCGATTCAAAACAGATAGTTGAAGATCATATCAAAAAATTTATGTTAGCCATCAGACTCCGTAATGTTGAACACGAGGACGTTGTCTGCAGATTGTTCCCTTACACTTTTGAGGGTAATGCGTCCACTTGGTACTTTGCCCAATAGCCCCATACCATAGTATCTTGGGAAAAGTTTGAGTCATGCTTTTTGGAAAAATTCAGAGATGGTAAACCTATGGAAGTCTTAGTCATGGATCTTTCGAGCTTAAGAATGAACCCAAAAGAAAAAGTTAAAGATTTCAATCAAAGATTCTTAACGCTTAAAAATCGAATCCCTGCAGATTCTGTGCCTGCTGAGAGTCTTGTAATAGATTACTACACTAAAGCTCTACATCAAAGTATTGCTATTTGGGTCAAACGTTCTAAAAAGGACACGCTGTTAGAAGCCTTCGAAGAGGCTACTCAAATTGAAAAAGACATACTTAGCCTGAAGGATTCCTCTAGCAAAAAAATTGAGACTGTTTCTTCTTCCCAAAAGAAGATTGAAATTCTCCCTAGACCCACACAAAGCAAAACACAACCTGAAAACTCGATTTGGAAAATTTAACTAAAGTTGTGCAAAAATTATCTAATCAAGTTATAGAATTAAAAAGGTCAACTGAAGAAGCTTCCTCGAGTAAACGACCCTACAAACCTCCTTTCCGAAATCCTTTTCCTACCAACTAGACTAACCCAAACCCTGAAGGCTTGAACCTAGAAAGTTTGCAATGTTCTCTTCAGACAATTCTAGAAGCCCAGGATAACTTGATGCCTCCTGAAATCCCTCAGGAGGAAGTCAAGCAGGAAACAGTTCAAGAAGAAGAGTCTTCTCCAAACATCTTTGGACACTTCTTGGATAGCATCTTTCAAGCTAACTTCGAGACTGTTCACCCTTACAACACTAGGAGTAAGACAGTAAATAAACCCCCTGCCGAGAACACTACAACTTCACCTCCAAAGCCATCTAAATCAGCAGAAATTAAACCGAGTAATGTCAGCCCTAAATTAGATTACGATGTTGTTGAATATCTAAAAAAATTAAGGGCTAACATTTCTATTTATGAGTTGTTGAAATTTCCGTTTTTGTTACAGAAGATGTTGCAAAATATTTCAGAAAATGGCAAGAATGGTAATTCAAATGGTAACAAGGTTGTGCAAAGCAAATTTCCACAGAAGACTTCCACCAAAAATAATCCTGATTCTCAAGATAAAGAAAGCCTTCCCGTAACCCCTGTAAATAATGTAAATAATGTAAATAATGTAGATAAAGTAGCATTAGAGAATGCGAGTAAGAAACCACAAGTTACTACTCTAAGTACTCGCAAGAATGTACCTCCTTTCCTTTTAACTTTTGAAATCTTCAACAGAAATGTGCATAATTGTATGGTTGACTCAGGAGCATCATCAAATGTGATGCCTTGGTCTGTCTGCCAAAAGATTAACGCTAAAGTGGAACCATCTTCTTTGAAAATCATACAACTTGATCGAATAGATGTAAAAGTTATAGGCGAACTAAAAAATGTATTGATTAGATTATCGTCTAACCCGAAAGTTCATCAGGTTATTGATATAATTATGGTGGATATTCCAGAAGTGTATGGCATGTTTTTGAGCAAGGACTGGTCAGAGCAGCTACATGGTTACTTCACGATGGACTGGTCTCACTTATGGCTTCCAAAGAATGGTAAGCCCAACAAGATCAGAGTGAATCGTGAGCGTTACCTTAAGTTCATGGTCACAGACTTGAATGACCCTAATGAACCATACACACCTCCTGCTGATTCACCTGAAGTCCAAGGGATGGACACCTTCTTCAAAAATTTCATGGCAGAAGTTTCACCTATCAACAATCCAGAACAGCAGTCCGAGATCGTAGCATATGTGCAACCAACAGCTTCTATGCAATAGTCCCGTGAGCCTGATGGAAATCAAATTTGGTCTCTATATTTTGACGGTTCCAAGTCTAAAGAAGGAGCTGGTGCAGGCTGCATCATTTTCGATCCGGCATGTAACAAGACATTATTGGCTTGTAGACTAGAATTTGAATGTACTAACAATACTGCAGAATATGAGGCTTTACTGCAAGGTCTCAGAAAAGCTCTGGATATGAACATTCAAAATCTGGTTGTTTTTGGCGACTTTGAAATAGTGGTTAGACAGGTAAGAGATTCTATACACTGTCTTTCCCCGCATCTCAAAAGTTACCAGTCTGAGGTATGGAGTTTAATGAATAAATTTTCTGCTTTCAATATAAATTCCATTCCTAGATTAAATAATGTTGAAGCAGATCTACTAGCTAATGTAGCCTCTAAACTTCTTCCTGCAGAAGGCCTATCCCCAAACGCATTCTCTGTAGAGCTATTGTTTCGACCATCTGTTCCAGACAATATCACAAATTGGAGAGTATTTGACAATGATCAGCAGATCATTAAGTTTCTGCACATGGAAGAAACCTTTCAAGGCGTAGTGATAGATGAACGAACGCACGACGACAATTTGCACGATTTTACGGTAATACCTAATCCGAAATCTCCTAAAGCTCTATCGGACATGGTCAATTTCATACCCAAATCTGTTGTTAGATTAGAAAATTTTTATGATTTTGAAGATAAATTTAAAAAGATGGTCAATTGCAAAACCAATAGTTCCTCGTTGTCTTATGAAAAAATCAATCTCGGGACTACTGAAAATCCTCAGTGTATCAACTTAGGCTTGGGATGTTCTAAGCAAGAAAAGCTGCTTTTGTTAAATTATTTAAAGAATTCAAGGATGTCTTTGCATGGACTCATGATGATCTTAAAACGTTCGATCCTAACATTATACAGCATGTCATCCCGATGAAGCCCCAAACCTTACCTTTCCAACAAAAATTGAGGAAAATGCATCCTAAACTAGAACCGACCATCCAAAAAGAATTGAATAAACTCTTAAGTGCTAAAATAATTTTTCCTATTAGACACACTCAATGGGTATCCAACCTGGTCCCAGTTCGGAAGAAAAATAGGGAAATTTGACTTTGTGTCGATTTCTGTAACCTTAACCAAGTGTCTGACAAAGATAACTATCCTGTCCCTCCCATGGAACAAATCCTTCAACAAGTATCTAGTTCCAAGAGGCTATCCTTACTGGATGGTTTCTCTGGATACAACCAAGTCTCGATGTCTCCGCCAGACCAGCTCAAAACCACCTTCCGTACCCCGTGGGGCACTTATGCTTATCGCAAAATGCCCTTTGGATTGATTAATTCCGGTGCTACCTTTCAGAGAGCAATGGACATTTCTTTTCGAGGCTTAATCAATCACTCCGTAGTAGTTTACTTAGATGATGTGACTGTTTACTCTAAAAACAAAGATGATCATCTAGCTCACTTACAAGCCGTTTTGCTACGATGTCGTAAATACGACATCTCCCTGAACCCCAAGAAGTCCATTTTTGCAGTAGAATAGGGTAAATTAATAGGATTCATTGTGTCTAGTGATGGGATGATTATTGACCCCAAGAGGACTCAAGTCATCGCTAAACTTCCTCCACCTACGTCCAATAAATCAATGTAGTGTTTCCTAGGCCAGATTAATTTCGTGAGAAGATTTGTCCCCAGTTTCTCTGAAATGGTTAGGCCTCTCCAGAACCTGATTAAGAAAGACACCCAATACCACTGGGGACCCACAGAAAACCAAGCTTTTAGCAACATAAAGAAGGCCATAATAGATGCTCCGTCTCTCATGAGCCCTGATTTCTCTCAAGACTTTACACTCTATACTTTTTCCTCTGATCGTTCCTATGCCGCAGTCCTAACTCAGAAGAATTCTGAGAACAATGAAGTACCCATCACCTTTATGAGTTCTACTTTCAAAGGTGTTGAACTTAACTACCCAGCAGTTGATCGGCAAGCCTATGCTGTTTTCAAAGAAGTTAAGCATTTCCGGTCCTATCTTTTGAAGTCAAGGACGAAGGTCATTGTCCCCTACCTTGCCGTGAGGAATTTGTTAGTGCAAAAAGAGTTAGGAGAGAAAAGAGCCAACTAGGTCACCTCCTTACAGGAGTATGACTTAGATATCACCCCAACACATATTGTAAGAGGCCAAGGATTGTGTAAGTTGGTTGTTGATTCAGAAATAGGATAGTGAGAAGATAGTGATACGTCGAACCTAGAACAACGCGATCAAAGTTTGATCTGTTGCACACAAAACCTCGTAAGTCCTTGGTACGACGATATTAGATTTTGTATTGAACATGGATCAACACCCCATCACCTTGACCCCGCCAAGAGAAGAGCGTTGAGACTAAAGTCCTCCTCCTTTCATCTATTTAACGGTATACTGTTTCGTCAAAATTTTGATGACGTACTGATGCGTTGCCTTGAAAAAGATGAAGCAGAAAAAGTCTTGCTTGAGTTGCATGCAGGAGAAGTTGGTGGTCACTTCGGTGGCGATACCACTGCTCATAAGGTTTTAAGAGTCGGTTACTACTGGCCCATGCTTTTTAGGTATTCCCATTCTTTGTGTCACAAATGTATCATCTGTCAGAAAGCATTAGGGCGTTTGCAAAAACCAGCCTTTCCCTTGCAACCCGTCTCAGTCAATTCTCCTTTCCAGCAATGGGGCTTCGATATCATAGGTCCTATTAACCCTCCATCCTCACAACAACACAAGTATATTGTGACAACCACAGACTACTTTACTTGATGGTCTGAAGCCACCGTGCTAAGAACTGTTAACACAAGTCAGGTGATTGCTTTGCTGAACTCGAATATCATCGCTCGTTTCGGTGTCCCCGATTGTCTAGTCTTTGATAACGCTTCATACTTTTCTTCTCTAGAGGTGAGTGAGTTCTCTTTGAAAAAAGGAATAAAGCTGAAGTATTCTGCTATTTACTACCCCCAGGGCAACGGCTTGGCAGAATCAACAAACAAGAACTTGATCAAAATTATCAAGAGAACCGTGGCTGAAAATCACAAGAACTGGCACAATGCACTGTTGAATGCACTATGGGCTGATAGGGTAACACCCAAAGCCGCTATAGGTAATTCCCCTATTTTCCTTGTTTATGGCAGAGAAGCCATTCTGCCACCTCACATTCTTCTTCCTTCACTTCAATTGTCACAAAAAGTCCAAGAAGAAGATTGTCCTCCTTTAGAAAGCCACATTAACACTTTGATGAAGTTAGAAGAAGTAAGAACTCAAGCTAAGCGCAAGTTAGACAAACATCAACAATTGATTAAAAGCTAGTTCGATTCTAATTCTGCTTCTGATAGGAATTTTGAAATAGGCGATCTCGTCTTAAAGTGGGACAAATCACACGAAGGAAAGGGTGAGCACACCAAGTTTCAAAACCTATGGCTTGGGCCATTTTTAATTGCTGAAAAGTTGGGTCCTAGTTCCTTTTGATTGCTGAATCTTGAAGGGTAGCTTGACACCTATCCGGTGAATGGCCAAGCCCTGAAAAGATACTTTGCTTGATAACTACCCCTTTATATTATCTAAATATTTCATTTTTGTTTTCATTTTCATTTGCTTTATGTTTTGGTTTTGTTTTGAGTTGATCATCTTTTTGTGTGTTTTTTGTAAAATATGCATATCTGTGTACTGAGCCATTCAGACAAAGAACATAGAAAAATTTCTTCGCTAAAATAACTTCTGAAAGTTTGTACGAACATCAGTGATATATTTCTGAAAATGATATTTATGTTGGAAATTTTTGTTGTTTGAAAGAAGTTTACTGATTTCAATCTCTGAGCAAAGTTTGTCATGATCATCTATTATCTTTTTACGCTGTCCCTTTTCCGTAAAGGAATGACTCAAAAAGATGTCTCCCTGTCATAGGAAGTGTTTTAGAAATAAAACATCTATGGAGCTGAATAAAGGACAGTGTTAAAAAATTCTGATGAGGTCTGAAAAAATATGTTAAAATATCAAGACTTTCAGCGTCACCCCGCTCAGCTACATATCTACAAAAGAAAAGAAAATAAAAAAATATTAATAAGAGATATGGGAAGTGTTTGTAAACCCGCCTAGATACTGAATAGGTCCGCTGGCAGCGGGTAAATGCAACCATGGCACCAAGACAACTTTGTCGGGGTACTGAACAGGCCTGCTGGCAGTGAAGCGATGTCGGGTACACGAAAATCTGTGAAAAAAATATAAGAAACCTCTTTAATGTCCTTTATTCTGATCTAGAACTTCTTGACAGGATACAGATGTCAAAGTGGGTTAAATGGCAACCCTGTCGAGGCTATGGATGCCTGCTGGCAGCAGTGGCCATGCCAATAGTATTGAAGGTTTTATCATTAATATCATGACTTGTTGATCTTAAGACTGTTATTGGTTTTCATCTTTTAAAACATCGTTAGAAAAGATGGTAAATGATGGTGTTTGTACAATTTTCTGGTTGTTGTTTTTTGAGTTGAAATTTTCTTTGTTGTTCTAATCTAAATTTTATTTGTTTTGACAGAGATAATTGCTTCTCCTAGTGTGTCGCCATTGTTGGCAGCCAATTCAATTTTTCCATTGCCCTATAAGCTGCCTACACCTATGTCTTCTGAACTTCAAATTGTCGTCGCATTTTTCAAATAGACGATATTTTCATTTCTTGCGACACTTGCAAATTGGTCTTCATTTAGTTTTCACAACTATAAGCATGAAAACTCCTCCATCGTTACTCGAACTGTCATTGAATGGAACTTACCTCTGGATTATCATTAAGTGGCTAAAAGATTTTCGAACTATGCCTATTTGCCTATTCTTACTTTGATTGCGCAATTTGATTTTATTTAATTGGTAAGGCATTGAGCATGAAAATTTATGAAACTTCCCTAGTCATTGAATTACATAGGGGTCATGGTTTATTTTTTGTTTTTATATATATGATGTGATCCTTATTGTTATAGCTCTTGGCTTGTCGATTTTATGAAATCAATTGTCATAATGTTTGATTAAACATGTATGCAATGGCGCGTTGGTTAAACATTTGGGTTTGATTTCACATTGAATATTCATGGTTTGAAATATGGTAAGTGGCGCGTTGGCATATTACTCATCGTTTGATTTTTGGTTATTCGAACAATATGGTTTTGTGCTATGATTGATTGAACTGAGGATTAATTTGGCGGTTGTACTTTTCCATTACTATTTTGCATGGCGGTAAGTGATTCCACCACCCTCGCATGCGCACATTAATGCTTCCCCTTTGATCGTTCATAGTGGTTAGACCGAATGAATCTGAGCCTATGTGTTGGTGAATGTGAACCAAACCCTCACCATGTGCCTGCACCATGGCACCAGTCATGAGGGCTGAACCGAATGGTAGCCAGGCTCTGTTGATGTTCGACAGTCCCCGCAGTGACCTTGAGGAAATTGGGTGGCTCCCGTTCATACAGAAATTTGATGGTTATAACCTTTGCGTGGTTAGGCAATTCACATTGACCTTTGATGGCTGTCGAGCCAAGGTCGGTGATGTTCAATTGCAAATTGATGAGAATTTTGTAAGTCTTGCTACGGGTTTGCCTTCCACTGGACAACGATGGTCCAAGAATTGCAAAGTGGAAGAAGTCCCTTGGACTTTTCTCTTCCAGTCACGTAAGGTTAGCTCCTGTGATAAAGGTTTGCCCGTGACCATGTTGAAACAGTGATGGCATGACTTATTGATGATTATCAAGCAGTTCATCACCTGCGATGGTCGGTATGGGTTTGTTTTCTTACACCACCTTCATTTGCTTATGGTTTTTATGGGTTTTGAGCTCAATATGCCATACTATATGCATAGAAGCATGTTCAAAATGTCTAAGAAATACAAAAGGAACCAGGCTAATAACAGCCTCTTTCACTATGGGCTAGTTAAAATGATTGTTGTTTGTCATCTGGGGTTACACTGAGCTTGTTGGGATGATTTCCTTGCTCACAATAATTTTTTGGATTCAAATCTTCCACAGGTTGACAAACCTGTGGTGAGCGAGGGTAAAACTATACCCCCGGTACCCTACAGTATTCTGTTGCCTAAAACCTTACCCGATTCACCTATCGACCTACCCCACTCTGTGATCAAGGATGTCGATACTATAAATCCTGTGGGAAAGAAGCCTAAAGCCAAACCTACTGCAAACTCCAAAGGCAAAAATAATGCGCACCTAATCTCTCGAATGGCGAGGAAAAAACCAAAGCCCCCTGTCAATCCTGACCCTATCGTGTTGAATGAGGACTCTAATTCAGAGGTTGAACATTTTTTGGCAAGTGTGTATCCCTATTCGGAAGGATTGTGTGCCAAACCCCCGTATGACTTCATGTCAAACCTGCCACCTTACTTGCAAAACGACCCAGATTACCCTAGCATTAAGCTCCCTTGTGAAACCCCCGGTCATTTATCTAAACCCTCTCCTGCTCTGTCGAAGCCTATAGTGCCACCCTGTGATCAATGTGGCTCATGGTTAGAGAGATACTATCTTGATGTGCCGATGCTACAGTCAAAGATTAAATCTTTGGAGGACCAGGTTACACTGCTTACCCGTCAAAAGGCTAAGCTACAAACCACTGATAAGAGACAAAGAACGACAGGCTCCATTTTGTTTAAAAATGTGGAATCGGCCATGGCTGTGGTGAATTCTAAGTTGGCGTAATTGGATAGCATCGTCACACAGGTATGTTTAATATCAATCATTTTTGTAAATAGTATAAGTTTATATAACGATTCAAATTTGGTTTGAATAGCTATTTTCAGTATTGATTGGTTTCGTTACATTGTATACTTAGCCTTGCTTTGACTGAATGGGATTTTGTTTCCCAGTTTAAGTTTCGATTATATTTTAAACGATCCGATTTGATTTGATATGGATTTGAGTTGTTTGTTTTAGCCAAAATGAATGCTCTTCTGTCGATTGAAGTTGTTTGATAGACACGAGCTGTTTCTCATATTTCGATTTTGAACACAATCGCATTTCATTTTGATTTCGTTATGATGTATATGCTATGATTGGTAACAATTGTGATATGGTTAACTGTTACGTTTTTATGTCCATATGATTTTTGAACAACTCAAATACAGTTTGGATTGTTTTTAAAATGATTCTGTACAAATTCACCCAAATCATGAATGGATTTAATTCGTAACGGTTATGTGAAACCCAGCCGGTTAATTCGTTTTGGTTTATTGTCAAATCGACCCTGTTATTGGTCGGATTTGTGATAACAATGAATATTCAGTTACAAGTTGATTTGTAAAACGAGATTGGATCCACTATTATTCTATATTCAACTCAGTCATGATTTGTTTCTATTGTTGCCCAGTTTATGATTATCATTTCTGTCGACTTGATAATGGTTGTGATCACTATTAATTGATCCTGTTTGTTGACTATATAATGCTCAGCGATCGAAATCTATGGTGAATTTTGGTTGATGCTGTTATATTCACCCATGATCGTAACAGTCTTTCCATCTTTGTATTTAATTAAAACAACATGAATCTTATGATACATTATTATAGTTGTAATGAATGGATTCTGGTTGTGTTGGATTAGATCATATCGCACACGATATGACTCACTATGGATTTCATTTGATATGAAACAGTCTTGTCACTGTTTGACCCGATGTTATGGTAAAATGAAACAGAGTATTCTCACCCCTGTTTCGATTAAATCACTTTTGATTATGTTTTATATTGAATGAGAAAATCATTTGAATCATTAGTGATTCGTTTTTAATCTTTATTGAAGGAAAATTGGATTTGATTCTTTTAAAAAGATTTGATTTGATTTCTATCTGATCCTGTATGCTATTTTAGAGTAGCTACAGAATCAGATGATTCTGTAGCTAAGTCTGTAGAATCAAATTTTTATTGTTTTTTAAATGAAATACCTTTCTAACATGTTATTTTTTATCTATTGCAGATGAATTCAAAATTACAGTGGATTTGATGAGCAGTTATTAGATATTTCAAAGATTTCACTTGCATTTTAGTTTCCTAGTTTAGTTGATTTTGGGATATCTCCCAGATTATGTAAAACAGTTTGATATTATCCACAGGGAGGTTTTACCCTGTGGAGAGACTTATAAATACCTATCATTTTTGTAATAATGTTTATCCTCATTCGTGGGAGAACAAGGATATGGAGTTTTAATATAGACTAAAGCAGAATTTGGTGTTTTGTTACAGCTTTAGCTTCTCATTATATCAATATTTTGTTTCATGTTGTGTATATCAATTTGTATCTGGTTAATGACTACTTTAGCTATCTTAATCTTGTGCAAATGATATAATTTAATCATTGTTATCCATGTCTGTTTTCTCCTAAGTTTTTAAAGAACATAGCAATTGCTTAATTCAGTTTGTGAATGACAGATTTCTCTTCTTCATAAGTTGAATTATAGAGTATAAGTTTTTGCATAACAGGTTTCCCTTATTGCAGAGATTTATAAATCATAAAATTGTTATGATTTTTTATGTCTTGTTTGTCCTGTAAACAACTCAAAGAGAAACGCAGCCTATCGTTTACGAGAAGCTTATGGACTAACCGGTGCGAGTTTACTTCCTCCGACCAGCTTCGAAGTCATCATACACAGGACAAATTAGGAGCGCTTCCAGGTCAATCTGTCATTTATCTGTTAGCATATTTGTTAGTATTGTTAGTTAGATATATATTTTTAATATATTAGATCGTTTAATTTCAGTAAGTTTTATTTCTTTTTCATAAAATCGAAAAATCAAAATATATCTCTGGCTGTCTTAGGGAAGAAAAAACATGAGTTTTACAGGTTTTATTCAAATATGCCATTTGTGTATATTGTATATTTGTGAATAAGTTGTAATGCAATTAGTAATTAGATATTTAATTAATAGAGTTAGTGTAATAGTAATTGGTAGATTTTATATAATATTTAGAACAGTTTATAGTCAGTTTTAGTTTAATTTATTTAGTAGTTTGTTTTAATTAGATTAGTATATTAGTTTGTTAGTTAGTTTAGTTTCCTGTAGTTAGTTTATTTTAGTTAGTATTAGTTTGTTTTATTTGTTTTAGTTAGATTAGTTAGTTTAGATTTTTTTTTCTCTTTGGTATTCTTAGGACCTTAGAGCGGCCAACGGAGCCGTTAAACTCGTCAGGGTGGTTCATTCTAAACGGCTTGGGTTATTAGACAACCCCAGACCGGTTCCACTCTCTCAGTTGACGAACGGTCAATTTCGCCTATCAACAAGTACCAGATGTCCACTCCCAAAGACGTTAGGTAAGTTTTCACTCTACCACTCCAGTATGCATAATTTCTTCCATCAAATTTTTGAATCCCATTTGAAATGTGCTCATGGTCATCCATCTCTGCTCAAGATTTTCCTTCCAGTGGTAAAACTATTCTGAAGGTAACCTGCTCTAATACCAATTATAGATACTGAGAGGGGGGTGAATTCGTATCAAGTAGAATTTAAAAAAAAAATCAACTTATACTTAAACCATTCAATTTTATCCAATGAGAAGTGAACAATAGTATAAGGGTTACATCAATACACCACATACAACATGCACAATATATGAGAAATAACCAATAGTTATTGGTCAAGGGAAGTAATGACTTCCAAAGGTAGCTACAGCTTCCAAATATAAAGAGAGGGATAAATGTCCAAGAGGAAGATACAATTCTCCAATATCAAGAGAGTTTTGACCTCTCCATCCTTTCCCCTTCCTTCCACCCATGAATATAT
>JZKD02S2165176.1:310564-325029 GCA_000966675.3 Picea glauca
CTTTCTTGGAATCTAATGGTGAAGAGATGGTATTTTCTTCAACAACCTTTGAGCATTATCCCTTCTCTTCCTTGCCATAACCCAAATTGAACATGAAATACCTCAGTTTGAGTTTTTGCATCCATGATAGAAGGCTATTTGTCCTCCATTCTTCCACCATGTTGCAACTTAGCCAAGAGATCATCCTTGGCTTGCAATTCAAGCTGTAATTCTTCAATAATTTCGTTGAGGACTTCTCCATGAAGCTGAGATCTCTCTTGAATCTCTTTCTTCTCTTCATTTGCAACCTGCAAAAGTCTCCTCAACTCTATGTTTTCAGATTGAATGTTGTGATTTATCTCTTCTAATTATTGAATTTGTTTTTCTCACTTCGCTCCTTTTCCCATCCTACAAAGCAGTCAACCTACTCTCATACCACTTGATCTGAAAGCGAGCAAGTATTTACTCTACGCAAGTTTTCAATATAGAGTCTTTTACTGAAGAATTATTTGCATAAGGATTAAAGGGAATATGAGTTCATTAATAAAAATGCTTTTAAACATTAATACATAAAACATATGAACTCAAAATGAATAAGAACATGAAGATACAAGAGAGAGACAATCGATGTTGATAACGAAGATCGTTCTTCTTGAGCTACATCTCTGGACCTACTTCAATTGGAATATGGATCACTTTCATTCCTTATTCAAAATATTTTGGGACCTTCTCATAAGTGATTACATAAGAGATGCATTCTCCTTCAATGAGGATTCAAGAAGACTACTCACACTAATAACTCTCCATACATCAAGAAGGATAATTCTGTACATGAATAAGTCTCTCAATACTTAGGAGTAGTAGCACTATGGCTCTCTAATTCCCCTCATTAATTCTTCATTACTCTCTTCTCCATGAATATGGATCACATAAGGAATTATATAGTTTTTCCTCACTCACTCTTAAAAACAAGCATTAATTCGTAGATCCACAATAATAGGATCTAATTACAAAAGAGGAAAAACAAGATCCATGAATGTAGGATCTCAAACTATCTCAGGCTCAAAAATGGGAAAAGTCTCAAAACGACCCAAAGACTCTTCAACCAAGCCCTTGATTCTCTCAACCTATAATTGAGAATAATGGAAAATTGGTGTGAGGTGGTTTCTCACATAAAAACCAATCTCCAAAATTATAATTTAATGATAAATACGTGAGTCTAATTTCCTTCACGAGTATTAATCATTTTACATCAAAAGTGAATAATAATTTATGATTTTTTCCAAAAGATCATAAAGCATAATTAAATGCATGAGTATCTCATAAAAGCATAAAATAAATGCATGAGACCTTTTTCTCACAAAGCATTAATAAAATGCATGAGAAAATAAAACGCATAAACGCATAAGTTCACCCTTTCACCACTTCGTCACCAATTTCAACTCAACATGGTGAGAAAATTAAAATTCCTTCCCATATGTGGAGATCCTCTCGGATCACATAGCCTTGGCTCATGGGTGATATGTTGTTGAGGCTTGGAACAATAGTGTCTAAGGTTGGGTGGAATGTCCTTGGTCTGGAGCCATTTGGTGATTGGTTTTGTTTAATATAAGTGCGCTATATCATGGTTTCCTTTGCTTGAATATTTATTTATGTTGTGTATTAATTATTATCTCTGAGATTCGTATCTAGAATATGCATGCTTGTTGGTTATTGTTTCGCATGGCATATTGTGCTTGTCATTTATGATTTAGCATGAATCTTGATTATTGAAAGTGTATCTTTCATACTTATTATTGATTAAATGTTATCATACTTGAATTGGTTATTGAAGTGAGACTTTGAAGTAGTGTGACCCAACTTGTTTGTGGTTGGGTACATTACAGATTGGTATCGAAGTGCCTTGAAAGATGTTCTAGCAATAACATGCTTGGCCTTAGAGGTTGGGTACATTACAGATTGGTATCAGAGCATCTTGAAAGGTGTTATATAAGTATTGTTCTTAGCCTTGGAGGCTGGGTACCTTACAATACCATCAACCTTAGAGTTGACTGGTCAATCAGTATCTTTTTCGACTGGCTCGTCTTCTCTGTCGAATGAAATAGTTCAGACATTTGATCGACCTTATACAATGAATTGGAATTCACCCATTTCTTGTATACTTAGTTGGTATTCCAATATCCTTGAAGATGTTGGACCTCACTAACATCAGGCCAAACAGCTTCAAGGGCCTGGGTAGGCCATCTAGGTAGACAAGAAATGAGTGAACTGCGGTTCACTGCAGAAGGTCGATCGGGGCCATTTTGAAGTCTAATACTATGTCAATGTGGATCCCCATTTTATCTGATTACTATGACAAACAAAACTTATTATTTGAAGGAATTTGTTCACAAATGATATTCTTATTGACTCGTATTATGGTGATGAGACTTGATTTTTAAATTATAATTGAGTAAATTTGAGAATGATTAATTAACTAAATGAAATTCATGTGATTCTTAGATAAATATTCCATGCATTGATTTGATGAAATGAATGATAATGATTAATTGTATTGATGTTTTTACATAAGACTTTGACATATTAACTATATATATTACTAATATTTTTCCTGGAATGATACAAAATTGTAAGGACACATTGATGCAAAACATTGTTGACAAGATTTTGGGACTTCAGATTGAGTCAGGAAATAGTGATTATTTAATGATTATTGATGGAAATGTAATACTTGTGATATTTTTACTTATGTAAATATAAATATAAATATGAAGAGTCATAGGTGATAGGAAAATCCACATAGAAGGTGAAGACCAACTATCAATCAGATTTGTATTTATTGATGTTTTATGTTACTACAAAGCACCAAGTGTGGTGTTACAATTCTGACCATATATTGCCTAATAGTGGCATCAAAGTGCATGTTAACTCCATCAATAGTTTCTCTTGGAATTTACTTTATCCTCACATGAAAAAAAAAACCTTCCTTATTTCCAGTCTCTCTGTGTTCCAATTTGTCTCTCTGGTCGATTCTCTATGCTTGGATGACAATTCACACCCTTCTCAATATATGTGAAATCATTCTATGTGTATTATATTTTCTGGTGTTTAGATCCAAATCCTTTTCTCCTCTCTTTATGTAATCCCTTTCTCTATGAGTATTTTCTTCTTCAACTCGAGCTAAGTAAAATACGACCTAGACCCTCAAAAATTTGACATTCGTCTCATGGATATTCTTCTGGAGATATTCATTTACTGAAAGAAAACCAAATTTTCCAAAGAGAATGTGAAGAGAGTTAGGATAGTTGGCTTGAAACAATCCTCCTTCATGTTGCAAGATATGCTTGTTGAATTCTTAGTCTATGAACATGATCATTTGAGATATTCCAAAAACAATTCATCTGAATATATATCCATACCTTTTCTTTTTATCTTGAATGAAGTGGTGTGGTTGAGTACTAGTGTTAATTCCTTAAAAGAAGATGAAGGATTCTCCAATCAATGACCACCCTCTAAAGTCAAGATGAAAATTATAGCCTCAACTATCCACACTCCACATTATTTTGTAGAGATTAAGTAGTAACATCACCAAAATGAAACAGATGAAGCCAAAAAACCAAGAATATGTAAGATTCTTCACCATGATCCATTGCATATGAGATCCAAACTAGCTAAACTAGAAATGGAATTATTTCTACATCATCTGGCTCGGTAACCTCTTTGTATGAAATCAATTTCTTGAAATTGGTTTGCATCATATTTTTTTGATAGCAAATAGAAAAAGAGATACCACACCTTTCCACTACTTTTTGAATACCTTGGGGCACCTTGATGATGTTCACATTTGTCATTCAAGAATACACCTTTTAGCATCAGTATTTTCAAGTTTTTTATGACATTCATTATTACCTATGAAGTGGAGGAAATACCCAGAGTAAGTATCCCAACCACAAGATCATCTACCAAAATACCACTTGTACCTTCTTTGCATACACAAAATGTTGAAGATTCAGCTCAGGAAATACATGAATATCATATGCAGCTAGAGGATAAAGACCAAATTATCAAAGATTTACAAGAGCAGCTTAAATAAGCCAAGCGTGTCATACCATAGTATTTTTAGTACAACAAGGAGATGAAGAGGAAATTGGCTGAAAATACATCTGACATGCAAACATCAGAAGATGCATTAAGTCCAAGGAGGCATTCAATTCCAAAGGTTCTAGAATTTTTAAAAGGAAAATAGGTCAAACAAAGTCCTAAAGTGGTAGATTTAACTAAACCTACATCTCCCATGACAATAGCTTCAGCTAAAAGGATGAGTCTAGACTTTAAACTTGCAAAGGTGACTGATATCTAGGTTCATGAATGCACCATTTTGTTTTGAACAACCCTTGAAAATACACCATTTTTGAGTTTTGCAGAAACTACATTGTACAGAGTTTGTGTAGTGACCTGCCGCTATGCAAATTATAAATATTTGGAAATGATTGGTGTTTGGCCCAGAAGTCATCACCATCCTCCAAAAATGTTGCATCCACCATCTAGATGAGTCGTGAAGAAAAAAATAATTGCATTGTGCAAAGCACGCTACGCAAATGTTGAAGGGTGCATTTACACAACACATCACACTAGTTCACTACACAAGTGTTGTAGGTACACAGAGGGTTAAAGAACATTGGGAAATGATTGTTGGATGATATAGAAATGATTGTTATCCTCCAACAGTGTTGCATCAACCTCCTAAATGAATTTTAATGAAGAAATCAAACATGCTATGCAAAGTCTGAAGGGTGTGCTACACAAGTTATGTGGATTGATTGTTTTTGTAGTCAACTTCAAGTTCACATTCTGAAAAAATGGAGAGGAGTTTGTAAAAACCCAAAGAGGTTTTTGTCAAGAATGAGATAAATAACAAAACGCTCTCTCACATTTTACACAGGTGTTATATTTTGAAAGATTTAAATGAATATTTACGGTCCATTTTTCCATATTTTAGCATTTAATATTTTCATGTTTTAGTCATCATCTTTGGGCATGGATCTCGAGAATATGGAGAAGAAATTTCAAAAAATGGAATATTTTTTTCTCAAGAATGGACCCAATAACAAAAACCTCTCTTAGTGTTTACAAAAGTGGTATTATTTATAATATATGAAATGATCTTTGAGGCCTAGTTTCTAGAATTTTGCCAAGCCAGATTTGTTGACAAAGTTCTAGAATATTTGAAATTCGACTTGATGGAGCTCCAAATCAACAAGGTGTATCAAAAATTGATATGGATATTGAATCTTGGATACTCTTCTATCAGATCCCATGATTTTCTCTTCAGTTGGCACATTTTTAGTTGGTCAAAAAGCAAACCCTAGATAGTAGGATATGAGCAGATGTTTGGCAAATATTCTCTCCTAAGCTATTGTAAACACTCTCTATCTTTGGAAAATACATCCTTAGGATAGAATATGATATATATATTTAATCAAGAGAGAAGTCCAAATGGGGGCGATTTGGCAGAACTATAGCATTTTTTTACTTTCACTGTAAAATCTTTGAATCTGAATGGAATAAAATGTAGAAGTCTTGAGCCTTCATGAAAGAGATTCTAATGGTGATGATATTGTTAATATTATGGTAGCTGCGGGAGGTATTTACCTCCACGTATAAACTTGATGAGGATATAATACTCTGGGAAGAAAGAAGAAACTCTAATGAGTTGGCTAATAACCCTAGAAGACTTGTCGGCTCAAGAAGATAATTTATATTAGGTTATTAGCCTTCAAGAGAAGAAGTCGGCCAGAAATAATAATATATACTGAACAGACAGATACCTAGAATCAGAATTCAGCCCAAGCAGTTAGCTAGAATTAGTATAAATACAGGAGGCCAATTCTCATTCTGGCAGGCAGTCTCAGAATTGCAGAGTGACACTTGTGCACACTGCAGTTGCCCAATTTCTGTGCAAGTTTGGAGGAAAGTTGTCATTGCAGCTGCTGCAACTAGTAGTTATGCTTGGACTATCTCTTGGCTAGGGTTTGGAACACCTGATCATCTCTTGTTGGTGTGTTATCCTTGGGGAAAGGTGTTCTACCCTTTGTTTGGCTATCTAGCCTAGGCCTTACCTCCAGAGTGATTCTCTGTCAAGGTTAAGGTGCTCGGAGGATGGCTTCGGCCTATGGTTGGGTGACAATAGAGATATTGTCAATGGAAAAATGATCACATCCATTATATTCTAACAAGATATAGGCCTACACCTCCTTCATTCAGTCTAACCGCTGGAAGGAAACATAGTCGTAAGGATGTTAAGCTCATTGAAGAATTGCTGCTAGGGTTTCTAACAAGAGTCGTCACCAAAGCACTGCAACTAGGGTTACTAGCAGGTGCAATTGCAGAAACCCTAATCCTCTCATTGAGACACCTTAAGTGAAGAGATTGACCTAATATCTAGACCGATCAATGCACCCTAGCCTAGCGCAGCTCCTGGTACTCTCAGCAAGCCAAGACGTCAAGTTTGAGTTTGTGGTCAAATCTAGGGTTTGACCAAGTCAAAGAAGCCATGACTTATTCTATGAAGTCAGAGAACAATTTAGATAGAGATTCTAACTTCAGATCATGGAAGACAAGGATTGACCTCATCCTTGCCAAGAATAAAGTGTTGGATATTGTGAAAGGAAAGATCGCGAAACCAGAGTTTGAAGAAGGAAAAGAGAAGGAACCAGAGAACGTTGCAGCTATGGAGAAGTTCAAAGACAGTAACAACAATGCTATGAGTATCATAGTAGAATATATAAAATACCACTTGATACCCTACATCCCCCATCTTGACTCGTCGAAGAAGATGTATGATGCCCTAACAAATCTCTTCTCGGTCAGAAACATTGGACAAGTTATGAGTTGGAAGAATGAGCTCCGTGACATGAAGATGAATGATGAGGACAACATAACATCATATTTTGTGAAGATATCTCAGTTAAGATATCAACTACAAGCTATTGAAGAGATCATTTCAGAGAAGAAATTGGTAAACATAGTACTCAATGGTCTTCCCAAGACATGGGATGCATTTTTCGCAAGCATGAACACAAGGAAGGAGTATCCTACATTTGAAGAAATTTGGACTTGTTGTGCTCAAGAAGAATCAAGGATCAATGCAAAAGAGAAAGCCTAAAATAAGTACGGTGATCAAGCCTTCACAACAAGATTCAAGAATTTCAGGAACAAAAGGAAGTTTGGTTCAAGGAGGAAGCCAAATCAAGAGAAAGACATTTCAGAAGTACAATGCTTCAACTGTCGAAACTATGGCCACTAGAAGAGTCATTGTCCTGAGCTAAAGAAAATGAAGGAGAAACACAAAGCATCAGTTGCCGAAGAAAAGGAACTAAGCAGGATGAAAGAGACTTCTTCTTCTGAAGGTAACAATACTCTTCTTATTCCTTGTACATATCTTGTTTGCATTGTCTCTGTACATATCTTGTATATCAAGAGACTTCTTCTTCTGAAGGTAACAATACTCTTCTTATTCCTTGTACATATCTTGTTTGCATTGTCTCTGTACATATCTTGTATATCTATCTCTTGGAATATAATGTGTTCCAAGAAGAACTATACCAATGGAAGAACAACAAGATAAGGATTGATATCATTGGATAATACATGAAAGAATGAAATACATCAAGCAAACCATGTGGAAACTATTGATAAGCCCAATAAATCATGAAGAGACTTAGAAGAAGCAAAGACAGAAAGAAGTCAGCAATCAAGAGGAAATTGGAGAAAGACTTATGACATTTTGTAGAAGACAACAAGACAGAAGTGTGCACTCTGTTAGACAGAGAGCCAATTATATATTGCAGAAGACAATAAGGATGCAGACAGAAGCATTTACTTTGTTAGACAGAGGAAGCCGATTATATGCACTCATACATGAAGCAAGGATTAGGAGGGAGATAATCCTATGATCCATTGAAGATGATGAAGTATACATCCATGGTAGTAACCATGAAAGATAGTACGTGCTCAATTCAACCTCAAAAGAAGTCTTCTTTGAAGAGAAGCCTTAAAGTATCCTTGATTGTCCATCAAGATCTATGATCCTATGATGAAAGAAAGAAGTGGAATCCTTGGGGCATGGAATCTATAAGAAACTCCATGGACCCAAAAGATGAAGAAAAACATGAGGAATAACATGAAGATTCCAAGAAAGAAGAGAATCATGAACAACCAGTCATTGTATCAAGAATCATAAGATTACTAGCCTAATATGAAAGCAATCAAGAAGAACTGAAAGTTGTGATGAAGAACAGTGTACGAAAGACTTATGAATGAAAGCATTGCAAAATCCAAAACTAGAGTTCTCCCAGATGGAGGGAGAAGACTATGATTGCTCGTTCCGGTAAACCAGACATACCTCTAAATGAGTCATTATATCATCCATGGGTTGGAGTGCTACATCAATATGAATGCAAAGACAGTTCTCCAGAGAAATTGAACAAGAACATATGAAGAGAAACCTCAAGACTTTGAGGCATACCAGAAAGAGACCCTTGTATGCAGATGAAAGTAGATAACTTGGTGGAGAACCTCCAATGCACAACAGAAGCATGGTGAAGATTTTATATAACAAAGATATTGTATCAAGATGATTACTCAGTAGATCAAGTCTCATTATGATAGAAGAAGTGCCACATGGATATGTTCCAGTTTTCCAACAATGATATACTCTATTGATCAGAGCTACATGAATCCTTCAAAGAAAACTAGTGTTCCAGACCAAAGTATATTTGAAATCAAGAATTACATTATCTATAATGAAGTCCAGAAAGGAGAAAGTGGTTCTCCAATACATATCTCCACAGATGAGAAGATAAGCATAAATTTTGGTAAAAGATGAAAGAGTTTGCATACTCAAGATGGAGCTTGTGGAGACGAATTTCTTATTGAAAAAGGAAGAGATGACTTCCAGGTTGGGAGGGAGCACTAAAACAATGTTATTTAAGACATTCATTGAAAAATAATCTAGCTTGGACAGATTCTTTCCTATTTAGAAAGTGGATTGAGATTTCTGACGGACAACGATTTTCCCATTGTGGTTAACATGGGAAATTGTCCAGATTACTGATGTATCATAGACAATGAATTCCCATTGTGGTTAACATGGGGAGTGGTCTAGGGAAGTATCTCTTCTTGAGGGTTACTCAAGAAGATTGGCCCGCCTCGCCAGACAACAATTTCTCATTGTGGTTAACATGAGGAATGGTATGTTTTGGAGGTTGATGCAGGACAATCTTTTCATCTTTTGGTTAACAGAGGAAATGGTCTGGACAATCATTCCTTAGGGTTTATACATTCTCTCCAGGGTGCACTTTGATTAGTGTAGGAAGAATGGCCCAGGGTGGGGAATGGTCTAGGTTCAGCAATCAAGGATAGACATTCCTTATGGTTTATACATTCTCTCCAGGGTGCACTTTGATTAGTGTAGGAAGAATGGCCCAGGGTGGGTAATGGTCCAGGTTCAGAAAACATGACAATTATTCTTCCTTGCTTGAGAAGAATAGTCCAGATATCTCATTGTTCTACTCTAAGAGAAGATATTCTTTCAGATCTCACAGATGCGAGTGAAATATTGGCCTAGATGATTCAGTTTATACCATAACATTGTTTCTGTGCAGGTTGATATCAGATGATTGTTATGATGACTATATGATAGTAGATGTATACTACTGTGGTGGATGTTTTCCACTGTTCATGACTATACGTTTCTGATCAAGTACTTGTGTGTTACTTGGTGTGGTAGTGTACCACTGGATTGTAGTTATGTACTACTATGGATAGACACAGTTGTGTTCTATTTTGTTTCGATTGCCTTGAAGACTATCAACAGTATTGAATGTATAATCAAAGGACATAGATTTCCCAGATGGAAAATGGTTCAGAACATTTACTCTTCTAGATTAGAAGAATGTCTCTTGTATCACTCTGTGGAGTGAGCATCGTGTCTGATTACTTAGATAGAGTATGGTTTCGAGAGATGATGCAGTTGATGACATTGATGATGATGATGATGGTGCTCATGATCTAGTCATGATCTAGTCTATACGATTATGTTGATGCTACTGGGTGAATGGTATGTTTTTGTTCTCAAGACCACTACCTGTAATACCTTCCTAGCTAGGATGGAGAGTTAATATTATGGTAGTTGCGGGAGGTATTTACCTCCACGTATAAACCTGACAAGGATAGAATGCTCCGGGAAGAAAGAAGAAAACCTAATGAGTTGGCTAATCACCCTATAAGACTTGTCAGCTCAAGAAGATAATTTATCTTAGGTTATTGTCTTCCAAGAGAAAAAGTCAGTCAAAAATAATAATATATATTGAACAAACAGATACCTAGAATCAGAAGTTGGCCCAGGCAGTTAGCCAGAATTATTATAAATACAGGAGGCCAATTCTCATTCTGGCACGTAGTCTCAGAATTGTAGAGAAACACTTGTGCGCACTATAGTTTCCCAGTTTCTGCATAGGTTTGGAGCACATTTTCCGTTGCAGCTGCTGCAGCTAGCAGTTACACTTGGACTATCTCTTGGCTAGGGTTTGGAACATCTGATCAGCTCTTGTTGGTGTGTTATCCTTGGGAAAAGGTGTGCTACCCTTTGTTTGGCTATCTAGCCTAGGGTTTTCTTCCGGAGTGATTCTCTATCAAGGTTAAGGTGCTCGGAGGGTGGCTTCAGCCTATGGTTGGGTGACAATAGAGATATTTTCAATGGAAAAATGAGCACATCCATTGTATTCTAATAGAGATGACAGTTTGTTTCCTGTATTTGTGTACGTATCTCTTGTGTCTCTATTTACATATCATTTTTTCCTCTATTTGAATTGATTTTTAAGAGTTAGAATTCATCTAAAGGGTGCTCTAAACTCAAGGAATTTAAACTTTATAATTTTCTTCCTAACTAGGTTAGAATTCATCTATATGGTACTCTGATGTTGTTATTTGTTGATTTCTTCCTCTTTCACCCTCTATAACTAAATCCAAAAACTGAAGGTTTCATCCACCAAATTTATCCTATGTTCCTGTGTGAGGTTCTATTACCAAGTCATTAATTTCATTTGTTTTCAAGATCTAACTCCATAGCCCAAAAAGCATCCTTCTCCTCCTTGCCAACAACACTTTATCAAATCACTCAAACCTTGAAACCCTAGCCATTGTTCTATCAAGAAAAATTGTTTATCGGAGATTAAGTGACAAGAGAGAGCCCCCTATGGATTGGAAGGGATAGCTTCCAGTATTAAAGTTGGTTTGTAGGTTACCTTTATAATTTGTTTCCTCGGCCAAAATGATTTACTCAGTGCTAACATCACCGATTGGAACAAAGACTCAATGGCGTTGAAAAATTCTTAAGAGATTTATTGGAGAAAATAATATTGGCATTTGAATGAATGATAGAAGAGAAATGACGGATAATTAAAACTCGCGATATCAATTAGGAGAATAACGATGGACAAATTAGTCCTTGCAAGGTGAATTGGCAGCCCAAAAGGAAGTATATGACCATAAAATTTTGGTCCTGTGTGAAGAAATGCATGATATGAGGGTAAATATGAACTTGACTACCGTGATTGAAAATATTGGATCCCCACATAATCAATAGAAGAATGGGAGTGAAGTCGAGGATAGGAAGAATGTAAGAAAGAGAATATTGGACTATTTGGATCATCAAAGAGAACAGTTGAATCAGAAATAATCCAAATTTAAAACATCATATCAGGAGAAAGGTAAAGCACCTAAATATGCTCATTACATCCTTTCCCATTGCAATATAGGAGTAACTAAATATTTTCTTAACACTTCATTTTATTCTTGGAGGGATGTGTTGGTTCTTGACATAGGTGAAACCTACCACATGACCTTCCAGAAATATTTTTTTGAATATTTAAATGAAAATGTTGATAGCATAGTTAATTTTGTAGAAAAATAAAGTATTAAGCCTTTGGAAGTTGGCACCATCAGGTAATAAATTATCTGGACTCTTATATTTTCTTATGCACAATGTGCTCTATCTTCCTAGGATGCAAATAAACTTGTTGTCTCTTGTGCACATATAAAAACAAGGCCACTCTATTCATATATTTGGTGGAAAATTTGAAATAAGGAATGCATCTGACAACATGGTCATCATGACCAGGGTGGAATATTGAACACCGTTGAAACTGAACGAAACATTTACTGATGCACAAAATGATACTTATCTCTCCCATCATGGTGAAGGTACAATGCCATCTAGTATTTTTTGGCATGCTATATTTGGTCATATTAATTATGATAGAGTCCATTTGTTGAAAAAGAATGGTGTTTCTAGTTTTCCTACTATTCCTAGGAACTTGAAACAATATGATGTTTGTATCCTTGAAAAGCATAGAAAACAACCATTTCATGATTCTACTTCTAGAGCATGTAGAAAAATTGAACTAATACATTCTTATTTCTATGGACCTATGCACGTTCCTTCTACAAATGGAAATATATATATCATGACTTTTATTGATGATTACACTAGGATGTGTTGGGTATACTTGCTGAAAGAAAAATCAGAAGATTTTGAAACTTTTAAAAAATTTCATGTATGGATTCAAAATGAAGCTCAATATTCTATTGGATATATTCATAATAACAATGGAAGAGAATATATATCTAATGAATTTGAAATCTACCTTCACCAACATGGAATCAAACATCAAACCATACTTCCATACAATCCTCAACATAATGGTGTAGCTGAAAGAATGAACTAGAGTCTCCTAAATATGGTTTGTTCCATGATTTTTTTCAAGAATGTAAAATTGATGTTATGGTTTGATGTAGTTCTATGTGTAGTTTATGTAAAAAATGGGTGTCCATCTCATGCTCTTCAAAATAAGGCTTCTTTTGAAATGTGGTATTGTGGCATTCCTTTGGTGAGGCATCTTGAGGTCTTTGGTTCCACCTGCTATGCCTTAATTCCTAGGGAGTAAAGAAACAAGATTGATGTAATAGTTGAAAGTGAATCTTATTGTGGTACTCAAATACCACCAAGGGATATCATATTTATGATGATGAAAACAAGAAATTCATTATCTCCATAGATGTAATATTTCTTAAATCCTCTATGAATGAAAAATAGTTGAGAGGTAGCTTGATCATTTGGACAAATTCACTCGTGTAAATACATATCATGAATCTCATAATGACGTTACACATCTTGAAGGGGGGATCCCTATCTTTGGTCAATCTATGGAATCCATTTCTTCTTTTGAAGCATCATCTTGCCCCCATTATGAAGTTCCAATCACTTCATTAGAACTTGAAGTTCATTTGGATGATGTGATTGACAGGATTGAAAGGTTGAGTCTTGATGATAATTTAGGACCATCTCAATCAACTAAGCAACCTACACCATATCAGAAAGGTCCACAAAAATTGATCATAAAAACACTTGAAAGTGTTCATCCCAATGAGGTCGAAAAGACAGGAACCAGAAGTTACTCAAGACAACATGGAGGTGATGTTGATATTCAAATTTAGTAGATGTAGATGACATGGATGTTTCATATGATTATAATTTGAATTTATCTGCTAACTTTGAACCAAATTCCTTTGAAGAAGCCATTTCTCATGATGAGTGGAAAAAATCCATGCAGAAGGAATGTGATGCTCTCATTAAGAATGGGATGTGGAAGTTGGTGGATACTACTTTCAGAACCAAACCAATCGACTACAAGTGGGTATTCAAGAAAAAATCCAAATCAGATGGGTTACTTGACAAGCATAAAGCAAGGCTCATGGAAAAATGATTTGTACAAAAATAAGGTATTGATTATGAGGATACCTTTTCCCCCACAAAAAAATGGGCTACCATATATACTCTATTTTCCATGGCATCACAAAATGGATGGAAAATTCATCAAATGGATGTGAAGTTTTCTTTCTTGAATGAAGAATTGAAATATAATTTTTTCATGTCTCAGCCATAAGTTTTTTTTGAAGGGACAAGACCATAAAGTATGTAATCTAATCAAATTATTATATGTCCTAAAACAAGCACCAAGATCCTATTATGAAAAGCTAACTAAGCATCTTCTGAAATTGAATTTTATGCACTACAATCTTGATGATGCAACTTTATTTTTCAAGAAAGTTGGAAAAATTGGTGTATATCTTGTAGTATGTGTAGACGATATGTTGATAATAAGGAACAATGAAAGCTATATTGTATCCATAAAGAAAGAGTTGAATAAAGGATGTAAGATGACATACTTGGGACATCTTCACTATTATTTGGGCATTGAAGTGAATCGTAATCAAAAGTACATATTTATATCTCAAAAGAAGTACGTTGGAGAATTATTGAATAAGTTTGGCATGACCAAATGTAATTTTGTTTCTACTCAAATAGAACAAAAATTGAAGATCACATCAAAGGAAGGGAATGAATTTGAGGATCCAACCAAGTA
>JZKD02S2165176.1:353931-365322 GCA_000966675.3 Picea glauca
TCAAATATCACTTCTTACGAGAACAGGTGCTTGAGCAAAAGGTGAAATTGGAGTATGTTCCCTCCAAAGAACAAGTTGTTGATATATTTACCAAACCTCTACCCAGGGAAGCATTTGAATATCTCCACCAAAAACTGGGAGTAGTCTCTACCATGCAGAGGATCGGGTCTACCTAAGTACAGAAGTCTCAATTGGTTGTATGGTGCTGATAAGCATCTCTAAATGCTCTGACTATGGGGGTTCTTTGGTCATCTAAAAAGGATCATTATGACGATGCAGCACGATCTCAGGGGGAGCATGGTCCTATCCACTCCTTTCCATTGATGTCAAAGGGGGAGGAAAAAGACAGAGGTAGAGTATTGCCATCAATGACAAAGGGGGATATTGTTGGAAATATTGTAATTCATGGCAAAAAGAGTTTTCATGTAAGAAAATCAGTGTATCGTTGAGTTCTAGATGGGCGCATATGATCGCTGAAGAAGGTCGCCGACAGCCATCTCTGCAGAAGCTGCGAGGAAGATAAGGCAGATAGCGTGTGGGCCACCTTGGAGGACAGGTAGTAGGTGCCTCATCGGAGAATTAGGAATCAAAGTTTCACGAGTCCCATGAACAATTACAACAGAAACCCTGAAATTGAGATGAAAGAAATCCTGGTTGAACCTGAACTGTCTGATCAACATGTGATCTAGATCGTTGATCCAATTCACGACAGCAGACCACGTCAGCTAGGGACACGTGGCACAACCAGGGAATGACAGGTGTCAGGCAGAGTCAACACTTCAGGAACATGTAAGTCACAAATCAGAGTGACACATGGCAGTATTTAACATGTGTCAAACCACATGTGACATCAGCAAAGTATCGGGGATCAGGAATTTGAAATGACAAAGTCACTTGACATCAGGAATGTTGATTTTGCGATTTTACGATTTTGCGATTTAATCACAGCTACTGAATAAATATATCATCTAGACCATTGACACAAGTCTTGAAACACTGGATTGATCTGGACCGTCCGTTAGCGGAGATACGTGGTGGAGATTGAGCAAGAGTCAGGATATTGGCCATCGGGAAATCGGAGTTCCTGAGGACAAGAAAGTTGAGACATCGAAAGTCTCGAAATCCTGAGAGTTAATCTGAGCCGTCTGTCTTAAGAAGGACATGTGTCATGCGATCATGTGTATCGAAGACCCGAGACACCAGGCATAGAGACTTGTAGGTCTCGAAACCCCAGAAAGATCAGATTCATCCATCTAGAAGGATGCGTGGCAAAGGATTAGGCGTCGTCGGCACTTTTTCCATCAGGAAATCGGAGATCCTGGTGACAAGGGATTTGTGCAATGTGAAATCGCGATCATTGAAAACCCTGATCAATGGGGAACAGCTTTCAGCACAGCAGAGAAAGAGGACAACGGCGTAGTGGAGAACAACTGTCAGTGTAAAGGAGCGTCGGGATTTGGACGATTGAGATTCACGCGGGTGTATGCATTGAGGCATCACAAACCCCATAGTCCCGATGGGGTAAGGTTGTGGTCACAGTGTGATGGTCACGTTGACCAGGAGCTAAGCTCAGGAGGGCTAGCATATGGAATTTCGAAACCCGATTTAAAAAGGCGCGCGTAGGTTTAATTCAAATTTTAAAAAGGGGCCCGATTTCCATTGAAGAGTGGAGGCCTGATAGATGCTATTCCGTCTTGATTTCTCATTTTGATTGAACTTCCTTCTAGCGGCTAAGCCTTTTTAGAAGGACCTAGCTCTGAAACCAATTGTTGAGAAATACTGAAAGGGGGGGGGTGAATCAGTATTTGAGCAATAGTAGTCGAATACCCTTCTCTCTGATATTCCCCAGTCTTTGATGCCACAACATAACCTTTTCTCCAGAGACTGTAGGAGTTCTTTCTTCTTCAACTCCAATATCAAGAACAATGGAACTATTACACCCATCACTACTAGTGCTTCCTTGCAGCTTATACAGAGTTACAAACTGAACTCCCTTCAACAACACCATTTCTCCACAAACCATCATGCAGGTTTCCTTTTGAAATATTATTTTTACCCCTGCATCGTCCATTTTGCTTACAGAAATCAAATTTTTGGCCACACCTGGGATGTCCAGAACACCAGGAAGTGTTCTAATCCTTCCATATATGAGCCTCAACTTGATTTTTCCTCGTCCTATGATTCTGGTTGTCGAATCACCACCTAAGAAAACATTACCTCCATCATACCTTTCATATTCACAGAACCATTCCCTGTGGGGATTCGTGTGAAAGGATGCACCAGAGTCAACAAACCATGCCTCGTGATCTGCATGTGTGCTTGAAGAAGCCAAGTACACATCCCCTCCTTCTTTCTTGGAGGTCTTTTATTCTGTAAAAGGAGATTCTTCAGATCCCTTCTTTTTCTCAACTTTGGATCTACACTTCTTCTTGTAGTGCCCTTATTTTCCACATATCCAACATACCTTTACAAACTTTCTGGGAGATTTAGAACTATGCTTAGACTTAGATCTCCCACTGGAGAACTTAGATCTATTTCTTTCCTGGGAACATCCTATTGCAAATAATGCGTTTGTCCTCTGTCCTTCCATATTCTTCCATCTCATCTCCTCTGGCAAAAAGGATGAGACCACTTCATCAAAATTCAAGGTATTTGTATTAATACCTATGGCCACAACTAGAATATCCCATGAGTCTGGTAAAGAACATAGTAAACTGATACATTTATCTTCATCTGAAATTTTAATCTCAATAGATACTAACTGACTTACCACAGTATTGAAGGTGTTCAAATGCTCTACCAACGAGTCTCCATCTCTCATCCTCGGGTTATATAGATTTTTTCTCAGGAATAGTTTATTTACTAGGGACTTAGATTGATACAAATTCCCCAACTTTTCCCATAAATCCTTGGTTGTAGCTTCCTTTGAAACATTCAGTAATACTGAATTAGAGAGACACAGTCGGATTGTGCTCTTTGCCTTCCGATCCAACTTTTTCCAGTCATTTGTTGAATTTCCTGTAGGTGCAGTACCTGAATCTACCATGATCCACTGATCTCTATCCACCAACATATCTTCCATCTTGAGCTTCTATAGCTCAAAACTTTTCCTATTAAACTTCTCGATCTCCATCTTCAAATTTCTTGCCATTTCTTTTCACTTGAAAAATCAATACCACAGATCTCCCACTGTAGCAAGGCTTATCAGAGTCCCGATCCAAACCCTTGACCATAAAGGTGTCCCTCTGAAGCCAACAAATCTCTGATACCAAATGTAGATTTTAACCTTGTACAATATTTTTTGCAAACATATTTTCAGTAAAAGAATAGAAAAGATACAATGGAAAATAAAAATAGTACAGAGAGATTTTTCCCTAGAAACCCAAACCAGGAAAACCAACATATTCTGTATTCATTCATCATGATACATCATTTACAATACAATATACATATAGGATCCAACGACATACAAAACCCTAACCCAATGAATTGGATTAGTCAACAACCCTAATTCCTTAACCAGAAATAGAAAACCATCGGTAAAAAACCATGTGCCGGAAAACCACCTAAATATGTGACATGTTTCCCTAGGAAGAAATTTTTTTTTGGGGGTGTATCCCCCCAACCCCTGCGTGGGATGTTTCTCCCCCCCAACCCTCCCTCGGGCAAATAATATAACACATACCCAACATAGAGGGGTTGCAAGCATAGTTTGTTACATAATAAAAACAAATTATCCTCACATTCGTCTTCACAAAAAATACCCTCTCAATCAATTCATTTAGGTGGATATTTCATATATCAATGCTAAGAAGATGTATATATGAATATGTTATTTTGCACCTATTAATTATACCTTTTATAGAAAAAACAATCTAGATAAAATTGTCCCTATAAAGGCTTAGAAAAAAATATTTAGAGTTTGAGAAACAAGGGTAGTATCCTCCTACTAGGAGACTTCAATACTAGAACTACAACTAATCAATCTATTATCTTAATAAATGATTCAAACCCTAATCCTCTACAGTTAGACAAGGACCTTGTTTTAGCTAATAGATACAAGCGAAATTCAGAAGACTTGACCAAAAAATTATATGGTACTGAGTTAATCAATCTTTTCAATTCTCAATATCTAATCATTTGCAATGGTCTAATAAAGTGGTCGAAATCTAACTAGATGACTTGTATCCATGGGTTGGGTTGCAGTGTTGTGGAATATGTGATATCAAATATCCTCATTTACAAAAAATAGTAATTTTTTACCTTTTAAACAACTGTGAGCATGACTCTGATCATAGAACTTTAACCCTATCTTTAAACTTTATCATGCACAAAACCCCCTTGAAGATAACTCTGGTAACCAAAGGCGTCTACCTTTTAACAAAAATAAATTTGATCACTATTTAAAGGAGTTTAACACTGAATTAAATCTTTTATAATATAAAAACAATATTGAATACATCTATCGTAATTTTACAACAACCCTCTCTACCTCCATAAAAAGTTTCTTTATCGAGGTGTTGTGCAAAAAGAAGAATAGAATTGTCAACCCTTGGTATGATAACGTTTGTAAAATTGCTATGAAATTCATTAGGGATGCGTGTAATGAGTATTAGAAATATGATAAGATTAATATATACAAAATCTAATTAAAAGGGAAAAAAGGCACTACATAAATAAAAAGCAATATAATCTTGTGCACCTTTCTAAACTAGATCCAACAAAATTTTGGAGGCAAATTCTGACTCTTAAAACTAAAAAAAATGCTATGATTCCTTTGACAAACTGGATTTCTTACCTTAAAAATCTTTACGAATCTCGTAATGTCCTAAACAAATTTCCAAAAGTATCTACAAAAGATGATTTTATTTTCTATAGAAGACATAAAGTTTGGGGTTAAGCGACTTGCAAATGGGAAATCCAAGGACAATGAGGGCTACCAAGTTGAAATATTAAAAATTGGAGGGCCTATTTTGATCCCTCACATACACAAGCTCTTCAATTTAGCAGTCAAGAAGGGCTTCCCTAAACTTTGGACTCAAAGCCTCATTGTACCTATTTTTAAAAGTGGGGATAAAATCAATCCCTCTAATTATAATACCATTATGATTAGCCCCATTTTATCTAAGATATATGGAAGTATTTTCGAAAAGAAGATAAGCATATCATTGGAAATCCATGGAAAAAAGGCTAAAGTTCAGACTTGTTTTAGAGGTTATCATTCAACCATAGACCAACTTATCACATTTAGGATCATTGCAGAGGAGTGCCACAACAATAAAACCAATCTCCTTTGTTGTTTTGTTGACTTTAGGGAATATTTTGACACTGTGACTAGGACAAACCTTTGGAATAGGTTAGAAGAGGTAAAATTTCCTTCAAGGTTGAGAGCTACTATGGTAAGGTTGTATGAGTGTTATTTCCAAGTTTAGTAGAATTGAGGGTTGGTCAGAATAAATTAACTGAAATATAGGATTCAACCAAGGTCGTCCCCTATCCCGTACCATTTTTTTGGCATTCACATCGACATGTTAGAATATTGTTTAGAAGTCGCAGGTTGTGTTGGACCAAATCTTTCTAGTATAGTAATCATCCTTCTTCTCTAGGCCAATGATATTGTTCTTATGGAAAGGAATCCCTATGATCTTATTAAGCATCTTAGAATCCTCAAGGACTTCTTCTTTGGTGCCAATATGGCTGTGAAAACTAACAAAACGAAGGTTATGATCGTTAAATCCAACAAGATTAACTACGATAATTTTGTATATGACAACAATATCTTGGAGGAAGTTCCCTCATACAATTATCTTGGAATTGATATTCATCACAAAATCAATTGGAACTATAACATTGAGAAAATGATAAATGGAGGGCGGAAAGCTTATTATGGGATTGAAAATAATTGTAAATTAGCATACGTTTGCCTTGGAATAAGAAAAATATCCTCTTTGAGACTCTTTTCACACTTGTTATCTTATATGGATATGAATTTTTTGGATGCAATATATCTCGATAATCCTGGAGAAACATAGAGTAGATACAAATGAATTTTATAACTTATAATCTCAAAATTAAGGGAAATACACCCTATCTTATCCTCTTCATATAAGTGAGTTTTTCCCCCATCGAAAGCACAACTATTATTAGGTAATTAATGTACAAGAAAAAGATCAACAACATGGATGAAAAGAGGCTCCCCAAAATTTCTTCAGAATCTATCCAAAATCACCAACGACTCAAGAAGGGATGGCATAATGATGCCAAATCTTGGCTAAATCATTGTGAAATAATAGAAGAAATTATTTTGCAGAATGTTGATGATATTAAAAATATTGTACAAGCTAAATTTAAGGAGAATCTATGGTGTGATAAGGAATTAGAGGATAAAAAAAAATTAAAATATTATAAGGAGGTGGTTAACCCTAACCTTGAATATCAAAAGTATCTCTTTGTTTTCACTAGCGTAAAGAAGAAAATCAATATTGCTAAAATAAGAACTAATTCTCATGAGCTGCATAGTGAAACTAGGTGTTGGGAAATCCCCAAAACACCATGGAAAGAAATAATTTGTCACCTTCATGACACTAAGAGGGTTGAATATGAAAAGCATTTTCTCCTAGATTTCCCTGCGTATACCCAAATTAGATCCCAATCTCAAAATATTTGTCACAATACCGACCTTCATAACCTTCTAAGTCATCAAAACTTTAGTGATCTTGGAATGCTTATCTTAATGTTTTTTCAAGCATCGAAATAACATTTTAAAGAAATCCAAGTAATCTCTTACTTTTTTTAAGGTCCAATAAACCAATTTTGATCTCAGTAGACGTTAACCATCATCATCATCATCATAAAGTTAGGCAAGTGGCTATGCACCTCACTTTTATACTAAAATATGAGTTGTGACTCATCCTACTTATCCTTGGCCTTCCAAGTGCCCTCAATCACTTTGGGTCATCACAGCTCACCTAGACCATAGCGAATGGTTATCCCTTTCCCTCATGGTTATCCCTTTCCCTCACAATTATCTCTTTCCCATAGCGAGAAGGTTATCCTTCGATGCCTCGAAAATATAGCCTTTGTAAGGATTTGAGGGGTAAGCTCTAGTCTCTAAGCCGTAAAATAAAAAAAACATTATCTCACACACATATATAACTTTCCTTACCACGAAAACCACTTAACTTTCCTATCATATGTTTAAGAAATAAGGTCTAATACTTAGATATTATAAATACCATGTACGCTTATATTGAAACAATATTGAAGAAGACAAAAACAAGCATCAAACTTATATATAATACAAGAGGAGTTGTGGAGCAACAAGCCCCTGCTAAGAAGGGAAAAAGCACGTGCTTCGATGTTCATGAAAATTGTTTGATCCATAGAAGCAAAGGCTCATGTGGGGATTTCACTAGTTGATCTTACATAAGATCCATGTGATATCAAACATCCATGCATATTTTAGTCACATCAATTCATTGAATTACTGGGAATAGGTTATTATCATGGCTTTACATATTGGATTATGATGAAAAATTAATCCTTTGTTTCCATTATTTCAATTGTTTGAACCTGGACACGATATAAAACACAACACAGTACATTACCACTGTAGCCAAGCATTTGCACATGTAAGTATCGTTTCTTTTGATGCATAAGGACAACAATCATGACAACAGTGTTCTGCACCCAGTTCTTTTCAAATTTTGCACCAGGTTCCTTTCAAAATTCTCTCCTTCTGTGATAAAAGAAGTTTATAATTCAATAAATGTATTTGGTTTTGTGTAGCCAATTGTTATATGCAATGCCCTTTCCACATGGAGAGAAGTTGTGACAACTCATTCAATGAAATTATAAATGTAGTATTAATTATTTATATATTTCAAAGTTGTACAAGTGAACAAGAATATTCAGAGCAATTTTAGATGCTATACAATGAAAACATCAACATAGTATTAACTATTGAAATATTTCAAAGTTGTACAAGTAAACAATAATATTTAGAGCAATTTTAGATGCACTATTTGTTAATATTTATAACATTGTTTCTTACACTTTTCAAACCTTTAACTGTTACTTTTGAAAAAAATAAATCAATTGTCTTACTTTCTTTTGTTGTTTTTCCTTACATGTTTGTTTAAAATTCTCAAGGAAAATGATATACATATCATATTCTACTCTCACTAAAAAAAATGGTCCCCTAACTTGAAATAGAAAAAGACAAGTAAAGATGGCCTTATTGCCCTATAAGTTCTTCTGTAAATTATGCATTCATTGAAACTCTACTTGCTTAGTAGTGGAGGCCAACTAGTTTATTATTGTCTTATTGCTTTTAAATTTGGTTTTATATAAAAAGTGATTATTCTTTTGTACTTTGAATCAAATTTTTGAAATATACATTAGATGAGTGATTTTACATAGTAGACTCCCTAGCCAAATATTTGAATGAAGAGATAATTGAAGTCAATCATGTCCTAACATATAAATGCACACCATACAATGTGTCGATAATTTTCCTTGCAAACCGGAGACATGGAGAATCGACACTGAAAAAGAGTTCAAATATTGAGAATGTTTACTATATTTTAGCCCTAATAAATTGCATGGAAGGTAAAGTTTATCGCAATATGTTGTTGCCCAATTCCCTCGTAGAGTGAACTCTGAAAATATGGCCATAACTATGCAATGGAAATGGCAATGGAAATGGCACAACGATTTTCTCATGGAAGTCGTCGACTCCATATGTTCTTGGAGGAGCGGTACGGTGCTAACACTTATACTCTTTTCTCTCATCATTATCAAGTCTTGCAGCCAAGGGTGGATAAAATGAATAGCCTTTAGTCAAGTCCTGGTTTTGCTCAATTAATTAAGGTTCTTGTATAAATGGCTAAATGGAATGAATTCCTGCAGAACCGTCAACTCTTCTTCAATGAGATATTGGTTTAGAGTTGTATCGAAAAACATTTTGCACTATGTCTATGCTATCGCACAGAATGGTGCCTATGGTGGTTAGAGTAATTGTTGGTCAGAGTAATTGCTTCATGTCTTTAGTTGGTCAGAATAATTGCTTCATGTATGTCGCTTCATGGTGGTTAGAGTGATTGTTGGTCAAAATAATTGTAATATCGTTCGTTTTACAGAGAACGATGAAGGTTATCTCGTTTGTGTTAAACAAAAGTGTAAATAAGAACACAAACACAGGTGGAGGGGATAAATTATTTGTTCACACTTGGAACAAGGAGACAATTGACCAGGATGAGGTTCTCATTGTAGTGGAACCCTTGCAAAATATGCATTTTCCATAATTTAAATTCTTGCGACAGGTTACCTGTGAAGTCGTTGGGTTCTACTACTTGTATGGGCACTAAAAAATTGGCATGCACTTGTTTGAGGCTTTGCAATCATTGAATCCTAGGTAGGAATTATTTGCACAGTCTATTTGTGAATAGTCATTAATGGGTTCCTTGCAGTTGAGCAAATAGATGAGATTGGAATTAGGGGAAATGATCTTAAAAGGAGAGCTAGTGAAATCTAGAGATGCATTTTTGGGAGATAACATGGAATTTGGTTAATCATCACTTCCAAAACATGTAGATATATTTCATCGAGGAAAGATTTCCTTATACTGTAATTGTGTCCTTTGATGTTTAGGGAAGAAGTATCAGAAAGTTTAGTATCCCATTTGACCTAAAAATCACGGTAGCCACATCCTTTGTTGGTTATGCCAAAGGGGTATTGGATGGGAATGCCCCAGGGGAGAAAATATGGAGGATTGGAGAAAAAATCATAAAGAGAGGTTGTTTTCAATGAGGTAATTAAGCATAGAGAGATAACTGGCAAAGCAATAACAAGGAAGAATGTGTGTTAATGGAATCAAAGGAAATGTGTGTACGTGGACATTGGGGCCTAGTCTTTGTTACTATGAATTTCAAGTCATTGTAGAAGCTCTTGTCTATCTGCTTCGTAAGCTCCTCGCTATCATGGTAATCTCCCTACTACCTAGTTTTCATCTATCCAATTTGTATTTGTATTCTGTAGAATTGAAACAACTATTTTTTGTCAAATTCCTTTTACCAGTAATAACATTTGAATATCTGAAAATTGAATTAAAAAAATATCTTTATATTTTTTTATCAAAAATATACTGTATCTCTTAAATTCACTGTAAAATTGAATCAAATTATATTATGTGAAGTGCCAATCGTAAATTTGATTTGACTTACCTTTTATTTCACAAAGTCTCCACATATTGTAGGTGGAATCTCTTTGTCACATATTGCAAGTGAAAGCTCTTGGTCCTTGACATATTGCAGGTGCAAGGGTTATTTCATGGATACGTGCGGGCAGATAGCTATCAAAGTATGGTAAGTGGAAGTTCTTTGTCACATATTACAGGTGGAAGTTCTCGGTCCTTGACATATTGTAGGTTCAAGGGTTATTTCATGGATACATGTTGGTAGATAGCTATCAAAGTATGGTAAGTATGCAAACCAGGAGGGGCAACAATCAAGTTCTGAAGCAGGAGCATGCAAAGATTGATGGCGGTTAATCGATGAAGAGAAACAGAAATGGGGAGGAAACAACATCCTTAGCAAGGATTCTTATAGTGATGCAAAGGAAAATGCAAGTGACCAAGTTGAAGGGCATTTGACAGCTCACCAAGACAAGGTTGGAACCACACCACAGATGTTGTTATGAGTTATGCATCCAAAAATATTAAGCATTTTCTATTTCGGATTAATGCTAAGTTGAAACTTAGCATTAATTCATATGGATTCCAACATATGTGTTAACTAAGTTTCAATCCTCTCTTTCCCTAAGTTTGAAGGCTTCTTGCCTCGATATGAGGCCAAATAAAGCCTTGAACTTAAAAATTAGGGTTAAAAACACAAATGTCATTTGTAAAATTGTATGACATTGTTAAAACTTTGGTTAAATGCTTCATTTTCTATGATCATACTAATAGAAAAATAGAAAACTAATTTCTATTAGTCCCTACTAACCCGAAGGGCAGGGACTAATAAGCACTTAAAAAAGTATTTTAATTTTCATATATATATATATATATATATATGCCTTGTCCAAGTTATGTTAAATAATTCAAACTTAGATTTATGATCTCCTTTTTTTTTATAACGTAAAATTGTTAAATTTATGATCTCCTCTTTTTTTATAATGTAAAATTGTTAAATTTATGATTTCCTTTTTTTTAACAATGTAAAATTATTATTGGATTTATATATAATTATGACATATTTTTATTTATAAAAACATTAATTAAAATTTATATAAAAACAAATCAAGTATTCTTATACCAAAAGAAAGAGGGAGAACTTTTATGAACTTTTGTGTATATAGATATTATTAATGCAATAAAATGCAAAACAAAAC
>JZKD02S2165176.1:384555-408956 GCA_000966675.3 Picea glauca
ACCCCCAATTGGAACACAACCCCCGATTGGAGGACAACCCCCACCGACCCCACCCTATGGACAAAACATACCTCCATTCTTGGCTCAGTATTGGAATCATCTGGTACAACATAATCCTCAATCGACTGGGGGGAAATAGCTTCTAGCTGCATCTGTTATACCCCCTAGTATAGGCCAACCATATCCAGGTACGTCCAATCCTATTTGGGGCTCGAATTCTCAAACTCACGTCCCTATTCAAGGATACAATCCCATGAGTTACTTTCCTCCACAACAACCACCGAATCTGCCTGGGTCTTCACATTATATGTAGACTACTTATGGTCCCACTGGTTTGCCGATGGGGCTCCCTCCCCAAAGCCACTAGTACCCACATGTGAATCGACAGTTACCCTTCGTGGCCACTTTGGATCTCCCAGATCTGTCAAGGATTTTAAACAATCCAATTCGTCACTCTCCCCAATGGCCCGTTATACCAGCCAAGCTACCATCGAACATCCCTAAATTCGATGGAAAAGTGGGAGAGGACCCGAACAATCACATGATGGCTTTTCACCTCTGGTGCTCATCCAACTCTTTGATGGATGACTCTATTCGTTTATGTCTTTTTCAAAGAACTCGCACAGGTTCTGCTGCGAAGTGGTATATAGAATTACCACAAGGTTTCTTCGCCGACTTCAACACCCTAGCTATGGCCTTCCTCACCCACTACTAGTTACAGATTTGTTATGAAACGGGGACAGAGATTTTGAGTTCTTTCAAACAAACTAAAGCCACTCATATATCCGATCACATTCATGAATGGCGAAGGAGACGACGTCTCATCAAACTCGAACTTCCCGATCAGTTGCTAGCAAAGTGGTTCACGAAATCATTTGTGAATGACATCGCACGTGACATCACCATGGGTGGAGTTGTCATAGAAGAATAGGCCATAAGTCGTGCTCAATATATTGACCTCCTTTACTCACAAATGGGTACTCTTTACGACTTTCTCCCTGACGCACCTCGTCCTTCCACTTCTGCCACTTCAACAACTCTAGCTACCTCTCATGTAGCCGACAGTGTGATTGGCACTTTCCATGTCCAACCACATTCTACCTCAAACACCAACCCCAAACCTACTTCTTCTAATGTTCAAAATGCTTCGTCTCCTACCACTCCCACTGGAAATACTTCTAAGATAAATGCAGTTCAATCTACCCCAGCCAGTAAAAACAAATCCAGAAAAGGAAAGTGTAGGAATAAGGAGGAAAAAAATACTTTACAAGCAGAGAAAACCAAAACTCCACCTACTGACGATAGGGATAAGCTCAAAACTCGATACCCTTGCCTTATCTGTGGTGATGATCACTACACGAAGGATTGTCCACGACACACTGAGGTCACTAAATTCCTTCAAGGAGCCCCGAAATCACCTGCTCCGGTCGTTTTGTCCCAACCCTTCCCCTCTCAAAAACAGGCCCAATTGGTCATTCATGACCAATCCTCCCCTTCTACTACGTCCTATGTATTGATGTGCACTGACGATTCAAAGAAGAATGACAATGCACTCACCACTCGAGCTAAAGATTATTCTCCCTCTAAAGAGAAGGTTGATGACCCACCTCCTTCATTGGTACAACCTTCTCCCATGACTCCACCTACCAACGGTCCTCTTCATATCGAATGACCGAGCCTTGACACAGTTCTTCGACCCCCCCCAAAGGGCGTTGTTCGGAAATCGGCTTTCAATCCTCATGCTCGTGCTGCCCAGAACTACAACATTGTTGAAGATCTGGCCCAAGCACCTTCTGCGATGTCAACCCTCGAAGTCCTTCAAAGTTGTCCCACACAACAGAAGTCACTGTTGAAAGCTATCAGTGGAATCAACCCGACAGACACAAATTTAATAATTTTTGACTTGGAATATCACATTCCAAGGTTACCCCCTCAACTCATGTTCCAAATCTAAGTGATTTTCTCTGACAAAAATGTTTGTCGAACCGTTATCGACGAGGGTGCCTCGACATGGGTCATGTCTCTTACCTGCTGGAAAGCCATTGGCTCTCCCTCTTTGACTGAATCCCAGAACACTCTCAAAGCCTTCAATGGCTCCGATTTTAAGCGCTATGGTGTCCTTCCTTCATTGCCAATCATGCTAGAAGGCAAAACGGTCCAAGTCGAAGTGGAAGTCTTTGACGCTCCTCTCGATTACAATCTTCTACTTGGCCGTAGATGGATCGATTCCATGCGCACAGTTGTGTCGACTCTTTTTCATGTTGTACATTTCCCACATCAAGGGAAGGTAGTCACCATCAACCAATTGGCCTTCTTTAACTCATTTACCCGTACTGGCAACATATTGCTCATCGCTAAAACCCAACCAGGTTTCGAGAACATCGATGTAGGCCTTCTTAAAGACTCTTCGTTAATGGGTACTTTCCCCATTCCACTGCCTGATGTTCCACGCTTGTACATTGCTTCAATTAACATGATCTCCACCTCGATTCATGGAACTCCTGTGTCTCACAACCCATGGATAGTACTTGACCCTGGCGATCATCTTCATTATGGTGAAAAAATGCCGTTAAGTCCGGTCAAATCCACCTATGAGGCCATTCAATCAGCAACCCCTTCTACCCCCTCTCTTGGTGAGTTATCTCTAAATCATTTCCATGTCATTTTTTCCATAGACGAGATGATCATGTCTGTCATGGAAGACACCCCTTGGGACGATGGACATCATCATTCCATCCTCTTCTTGGAGCATCATACCATCGAGAAATACCAACAGATCTTGACCCCATCGACCGTTGTCGTCATTTCAACCATTATCGAGTCCACACATGATGTGTTTTCCGAAGGGAACTTAAGCAATATCTCACTCACTATTCCCTTGGACATATCCATCAAACCTGGAATTGTTGAAAATGTGCATATCGGAGCTTCATGTTCCCCTAACGAAATCATCACCTATATGTCACTTTTCAAACAGTTTCGTGATGTCTTCACCTGGAGCTACGAAGAAATGTCGGGCATTGAACTCGACATTCTGATACATGAGATCAAGACATACCCTGACGCTAAACCCGTCTGACAACACCTTCGTCCAGTTCACCCATGTAAAGTGGCTGCTATCAAGCTTGAAGTCAAGAAACTTCTCAAAGTCGGCTTTATTTACCCGGTGTCCCTCACTGATTGGGTTTCCAATCTTGTCCCGATCGACAAGAAATAAGGCACAATCCACGTATGCATCGATTATAGAGATATCAACAAAGCTTGTCCTAAGGACAACTTTCCTACCCCCTTCATCGATCAAATTGTCGACGATTACATCGGAAGAGAAATCTTCTCTTTGATGATGGTTTCTCCAGATATAATCAAATCAATATTGTTCTCGAGGATAAAAAAAAGACGACTTTTATTTGTCCTTGGGGCACTTTTGCCTATCGAAAACTCCCTTTCGGTCTCAAGAACGTTGGCGCAACTTTTCAATGCACTATGTCTTATGCCTTCCATGATATCAAGCACATCATGCAACCATATCTTGATGACTTACCCGCTCATTCTATGTGTCGAGTTGATCATCTAATCCACCTTTGAGCCATTTTCATCCACTGTCGGTTTTACCATATACACTTGAATCCTCACAAGTGTGTTTTCTGTGTGGAATCTGGCCGACTTCTAGGCTTTATTGTTTTGCATCAAGGGATCAGGGTAGATCCTTTAAAGGTCAAGGTGATCCTTAATCTCCCTCCTCCTTCTACACTTCACCAGTTACAAAGTTTGTAGGGGAAAGCAAACTTTCTTCATCATTTCATCCCAAACTACGTCGAGATAACTCGTGGATTTACGTGACTCCTAAAAAAGGGGTCTGAGTTCGTATGGGATACCATCGCAAACAAATCCTTCAAAGCTTTGAAGCTGTCCCTGACAAGTGCTTCGCTTCTCTTCCCCCCCCCTCCAATTACAGTCTTGATTATTTCCTCTACCTTGCAGCCTCAGATTACACCATTGGTATGGTTCTCATCCAAGAAGATGATTCTCATGACGAACATGTTATCTACTACTTGAGTCGAAGTCTAATGCCTACTGAAACCAAGTATTTACATGTCGAAAAACTAGCCTTGGAAGTCGTCCAAGCAGTTCAACGCTTCCGACACTCTATCCTCTCTCGCAAGACTACAGTGATTTCTAACTGCAACCTTATGAAACACATTCTCACACGTCAATTTCTAGAGGGAAAATACTCCAAATGCATCATGATACTTTAGTAGTTTGACTTGGAATTCGAATGAGCCAAGTACAAAAAGTCCTTAGTGTTTGTCGAGTTGATATGCAACTTTCCCTATTCTGAAATGGAAAAAGTAGCAGCTGATTCATTACCTGATGAATCCCTTTTCCTCATTAGTTCCGGTGATCTTTGATATGGAAATATCATCATATATCTCCAAACCCAGAATTTTTGGAAAAATTTGTTCAGCACTGACCAACGTCGAATACACTACCAATCCCATCAATATATTATCCTCAAGGATACTCTTTATCGTCATGGGATTGACTTAGTTTTTCGACGTTGCCTCACGTTCGATGAAGCCGAGAAAGCCTTAAATGACTGCCATTTTGGAGCCCATGGTGGTTATATGTCTGGGTACGCTACTGCCCAGAAGATCTTATGAGCAGGGTATTTTTGGCCTTCTTTATTTAACGACTTCACAATCACCACCCAAAAATGCCATGCTTGCCAGACCTATAATCATAAGATACGGTCACATCCCGCTCCTCTTCACCCTGTGGTCTCCATTGGTCCCTTTGAAAAATGGGACATCGATTTCATGACCTGTCACCCCCACTTGGATGGGGGGCATGGATACATTATTGTAGCCATAGATTACTTTACAAAATGGGCCAAGGCGATGCCGACATTTGACAACAGTTGAAAGACCGCAACGTTATTCATTTTTAATCACATCATAGCTCATTTTGGTGTTGCTCAGGCTATCATCACTGATCACAATAGCCACTTTAGAAACTTCATGATGTCCGAACTCACGGAAAAGTTGGGTCTTCGCCATGAAAACTCAACTCCCTATTACCCACAAGCCAACGGCCAAGTTGAAGAAATTAACAAAGTTCTCATAACCATGCTCCGACGAATAATAGGGATTCACAAAAAAAGTTGGCACACAATGTTGTTTTCGACATTGTGGGCTTACCGGACATCTGTCAAGTTTTCTACTGGTTTTACACATTTCCGGTTAGTCTATGGTTTGGAATCCATTCTCCCGATCGAATGCGAGATACCCTCTTTAAAACTAGCTGTTGAACTCCTACCAAACACTTCTACTGAGGAAGAACATCTATTGTATCTTATGTGATTAGACGAAACTTGACGCGATGCTACCCTAGTCATAGAAGCTCAGAAAAAATGTGTTAAGGCCCAATATGACAAACATGTCAAGCCTCGCGTTTTCTCCGAAGGAGATCTGGTTCTCCTCTATGAACAAGATCGATATATGCTAGGAGCTAGAAAATTTGAAGCCATGTGGCGAGGTCCTTACATCGTTAGACGAGTTTTGGAAAAAGGGGCTTATGATTTAGTATATTATGATGGTATCCCTTTGGGTGAACCCAGAAATAGGTTGTACTTGAAGAAGTGCTATGCATAAGATCACTTGTGCATGAGTACCTATATTTTTATTGTATCATACTTCTTGTGTGTTACTGTAGTTTGCTTTTGTCATTATTTGGTCTCTTCCCTTATGTGACGTTGTGTTTGATTTCCAGATGTTGGAGTCTTCACTACCCTACATTGTCTTCGTTGATGGCGCTAGCCGTAGTAATCAGAACCTTGCTTCCACTGCATGGGAAATTTACGCCCCTACAAACGAACTTGTCTCTTTACGAGGTGTGTGCCTTGGCTGTGTGACCAACAATATTGCAGAGTATAGCGCCATTATCAAATTTTTGATTGATGCTATCTCACTCGGTATTTGTCACTTGGTTGTGTGACTCAATTCGTAGCTTGTAGTACTACAATTAAGTAATGTCTATACTATTCGAAGTCCTACTTTGTTACGGGTGTATTTGCGAATTCACCTCTTGGAATGCTATTTTGATTATATTGAATATCAACATATTCCTAGATGTCTAAATACATTAATTGATGCATTAGCTAACTATGTATTAGATAGACATTTGGGTCATTTATAAATCAATCACATCAATTTTCACACAACACAGGATAAACTAGTAGAAGCCGTATGTATATATAACGATCAAAAAGTTCTTTTACAAAAAGTTCTATTCAAGGACCAAAATTTCAAAATCTGAAGCTCATAGCTTCTACAAAGTGACATCATGGATGACGTTCACAATAACACATGATTGCCTGGGCAACCCTATGAAGTAGTCGGCCAATGGACTCTGACACTCCTACTGTATGACACCGATACCATCACGGAACCTCTCCAAGGGGCATGTCTGGAATGTCTGTTATCAAACCCTCTAGGCTTTGTTCCACTGCTTCATAATCTTCGATGTCCCATCATGGAACTGGAGCCACCTCTCCTCATCACTAAATAGGAGAAGTACCAGGTGGTCGGTAAGGCCCCACGTCTGTGTCATCAAAAAAGAATTTTGTAATTAGACCTTGGATGAACATAAAAACATTTGAATATGATAAAATTCACAAAAACATTTAAAAAGAAAAAAATCTGTACTTCTTACCAAGATCCCCCCACTGAGCACCCTCAGGCAGGGCCAAGTGCAGATCTCCTTAGAAGTCTGACCTGGCATAGGCATAATCATCGACCATTAACATCTGTGGTCGCAACCAGTCGAAGAAGGCATCATTATATTTGATAATTGGTCTAGCTATGTGTCGGGCCATGAGTTGACACCACCTCAGCATTCTTGGAACTGTTGGAGCCGGTAAACCCCACTCAACCTATAGCCTCAGCAATGGAATCCTCTCAATAAAGAAGCACACCAACAAAGACCAGTACCCAAATTGCTTCAAGTTGCCTCACTTGCATTTAGTTAACTACCTCTTCATTCTACGAAGGACTGCATCTACCCAATTAAAAACCTGAGGCTCAATACACTCTATGGCATACTAAAAGTAGCTATGGAGATCCATGTGAGGAGCAGTGCTCCCATCCATATGAGAAATGGTGAACAAAATAGTGCGAAGGGTCAAATCCCACACTCCCCAAATGGATACCTTCCCTTTGCTCCTTTTCGCCTCTGGAACACAGTGCAAACGACAGTACTCACTCATGGGCAACCCACCACCTCTGCTACCAGTCAGGATCGCATGGTACCCACGTCATGACAGTCTTGTCAAGAAGTAAATTTCCTCGATATCCAAGGACAATGTGTGGACCCCTACATGGAATACTTGTTGGTCTGGGTCCAACGTATGCACAAGGTACTCCAATAACCTGACTTGGGCCCTCATACCCGGGATATGAAAGAATTTCAAGAGACCACAGTATCGCAAAGAGGCAACGGTGCCCAGATGATTGCCGGCAATAGCATCATCTTCTTCATGCTCTCTTTCACACCATTCCAGAACCATGGTGATAGCCAAATACCTGCACAAGAAACATAAGAAGAAGGTCAGCAACTATATTCAACATTTGGTAACTTTTTCATTGAGTAAACTTAAAAAAAAAATTCCACTTTGTTGTTCTCGCAAGTGCCCTTTAGGCACAGTTCGAGGTTCTCACAGGTTCCTTTGGGGTCACCTACGAGAATGAGGCATTCTCGCAGGTCCCATGTGGCTGGCCTGCGAGAATGGTTGAGCACAACTTTAACCCCAAAAACAAACTCAAAAACATGATTTTTGCCAATGAAAATGAAAAATTGAACCATGAAAAGATAGAGGACAAGGAGCTTACCTCATTGTCGGAGATGGTTCGTCGAATGGATGCTCATACCTCCCACAATCGAACGTCGAAATTCAAGGGAAAAAGAGGGGTTTTGGACTAAAATATTGGCAAAGTTACAATGACTATGGTAGAAAGAACTTTTACCCACTTATATTTACTTTTACCATTTGTTATTGGTTTTTATGATTGTTTTATTTACTAAACCTAATGCCTAATACCCTTATGAGTGCGACTTTTGCAAACGTAACAACCTCGATGTTCATGCACAGGGACACAGATATTTTTTCTCTTCTTCATCACATGTTTTGATTGTTTTTTATGGTTTTTGTACAAAACCTCGAGCTTGGTCTTTGTCCGTTCTCATGCTTGAAAATACATGAGAATGAGATCAAGCACACTTTTATCACTTTTTCGGGCTCAACAAGGTTATACGAAAAAGGAACCCCCCTGGAGTCCTCTTTAAGCTCTTTTCAGACTCTCTAAACATGAAAAGATTGCTGAGTGACCTTGTTATTTTCATGCTCATTAAAGTATTTGAATAAAGCATCTGTTGGGCGATAATTTATCTCTTTTTCGGTCTCATCAGACTATTTTATGAAAAAGGAACTGAGAGAGTTCTCTTTTAAGTGTTTTTCTAGACTCTATAATCATGAAAAACCTTCGAGTTTTCTATCTTTGGACTCGTTAAACAAATATCGACAGACCTGTAATGGGACTGAACCACTCCTTCCTAGGGTTTGTTAAACATACTCCGAAGGAATCATATGAAAGATGAGCTTACATCAACAAGCATATGTTATCCTCCTCAAGCTTGTGTAAAAATAAAGCGGTACTCACCAGAAATGGTGGGGGGGAATTTGGGAAAGGGATGTGTTTTCATATTTATATTGATTGGCAGTAAGTGTCGCTCTTGAACATGACACCCCCCTATTCATTATTTGAAGTCGGTTTGCGATATCCATTTGTCTCTCATTCAATTTGATACAAGTTCATACCCTGCGTCATCTCTGAGTCAATGCTACCAAATCATTGGTCGTGTCATTCATATGTTCAAGAGAAGTTCATCTGAATCCTCTATTGAGTCGGCCATTTGTAGTTGTCCATTCTCTATGTGTCAGCCTTCTCTGTGTCCAGTCCAACTTACATCATACTCTGTTTCACCTTCAAAATCTCTTACTCATTTCATGTCATTGATGGGGGATACATCAAGGACCTCCTGTGACGAGTTTTTTTCCATCGACTCCAGCTCATTTCCAAAAACAAGACTTAGAAATTCTTTGGTACCTTGGAACTTGCATGCCTCAATGGCAGGTTTCCTTTCTTTCAACAGTGGGTTTAAATCATTAACCCCTGATCGAAAGATTCTGTCGGATGTTCAACCTCAACTCATTCATTCACATTTGGTGGATTGTACTAGTGTACCTTGGGAGTCATTGACATTAATGATGATTTCCCTCACGCTTGTTAACGGTTTCATCAATGACCAGTAATCAAGTGGTTTCTACTATGTTCAACTTCAACACATGTAATCACATGGTTATATTCATACTTTTGGGCAACGGGATTGAAGACCCTGGATCTCATCTCTTTGGTCCAGGTTGCAATGGAATATGTATAATTTGCTGACACATAGATCCACTTTGTATGTCTTGTGGCTATGTCGTCTCAATTTGAATTTTCTTGCATAGATCCACAGTGTATTCCTGGTGGCTATGCAATATTTTGACGGCATGGATCCACAGTGTATGATTGGTTTCCATGACCTATGCTTATAATGTCATCCATCAGTGATTTTAGTATGGGAATGCCTACCTCAGAACTAGTATGATATTCTACAGATGCTTGGTTTTCTGTAGGTTTTCGATTAGGTGTGCTCCTGGTTTCCAACACACACACACAGTTGACAAAGTATTTCGACTGTCACTGATTCTGGTCTCATACTTTGGGGGCATTCTATTACCCATGATTTTGGTCATCTTGATGGTGTATTGATGATGGTGTACTCAGGCTCCCAATAAGAACTTTCTCCTGAGAAAAGTGACATACATCTCTTCCCAGAAAACGTATGTTTGAAGAGAGTTCGCAGGTTGCTTATAGCCTAGGGTGCGAGAATGACCCATTCTTGCAAGCTACCTTCAGCTAGGGTGCGAACTTCTTTCATTGTGCTATATATCTAGGGTGTGAACTTGTTCTCAAGCTTGGAAAAAGATGAAGTCTCAATAGTTCTAGAAGGGAATCTTCTAGAGAATGGGTTGGTATTCGAATGGTTATCATTTTACTGGTTTCCCTGATTTGGTGGGATCATTCTCATCCATGTAACCATCTCATCATCTCCTATATATTGATAGGATTCTCATGGAAAAGTTTAAGCAAGATTAATTGGAGAATTGGTGAAGGAATTGCGTGAAGAACCTAGCTTGAACAGGAGCTTGGAGACTCTAGAAAGTCTATCAAGAGGAATTGGATCTTCTTCATGCAATGATCAAGCAAGTGTGTGTGTTGGAACCAAGATTCACCAAAAGGAAGCTTGCAACATCAAGGCGATCAGGTTGTATCTTCTACTTTCGATTAATATGATACAATGGCATGTCCTTTTTCCATAAAGTTATTCTTACTTTATTGTGTAATTCCTTGATCATACACATAAGTTGATGATTGAATATATTTTGCTATCTTCACTTTGGTTGGTTTGTGTTGTCTTGGTCTTGACCTCACGAGAGCACCAGAGCAAAGCGGGAGAAACAGAGACCCTAGGAAGCGATACAAAGGTATGTCACTTGTTCCTCCTTACTAGCTTTCAATGGTCATAACTTAGGGAAAGAGTCATGTCCTATCCTGTTTTGTTCTAGATCCGGGTGGATCTAGGGAGATCTGTTAGTGTCTGCACCTACTGATTAGTCCAATAATAGGCGTTGCTCAATTCATCCAAGAAGTCATCAATGACATCAATGGGAAATTTGTCTTTAATGGTAAGTTTGTTGAGGGCACGAAAGTCACAATACATTCACCAAGAACCTTCTTTTTTCAGGACCATGACCACAGAAGAAGAGTAGGGGCTCGTACTAGGGAGGATAACAGTTGCATTAAGGAGTTCCTGGACCATTTTCTCAATTTCATTTTTTGGGGAAAAGGGGTGACAATACAGACGGATATTGGGAGGAACACTTCTAGGTACAATGGAAATGGAATGATCATGAACACCATGGGAAGGAGGGAGTCCCTGGGGAGTGGAAAATACCACTTGATGTTTATAAAGGATGGCTTGGAGGTCTTGCGACACTGAGGGTGTCTCTATTTCTTGTATGGCATGGAGTTGGGAAATAACACCAGAATGACCTTTTTTGAGCATCTTTTCCATGCGATGGGAACTAATGATCTTAGGTGAACCGACGGTGATGCCTTGGAACTTATATTGGTGGCCCTCCTGGTCGAATTGCATGGTTAATTCCTTAAAATCCATGAGAATCGGAACCAAATTCCTTAGCCAGTCTACACCCAACACAATGTCACAACCTCCCATGTCGATATAAAACATATGAGATTTCAGGTGGTAGTCACCAATTTGGAGATGCACATTTTCACAACACCCTCCACATTTCATGGAGCCACCATTGGCAATCCTGATTTGGAAATTATTTACATCATGGATGTAGCAATGAGTTTCTTGGGAATGTGACAGTGAATAAAAGTATGGGTGCTTCCACTATCAACTAGAATGATGACCTTCAAATGCATGATGTAACCGATTAGCTTGAGGGTTTGGGGAGTGGAGAAGCTAGTGAGAGCATTGAGGGAAATGACCGGTTCTACTTCGAGAGGGTCTGAGGGAGGGGTTATGTCAGTGGTTTCAGGTGACTCAGACACAAGGGGAGTTTCAACATCCTCTTCCGAAATATCCTCGGAGATGGCCATAAAAAGATTTTTTTCCTTACACTTGTGGATCGGGAAATATTTTTCATCAAAATTATAACAAAGGCCTTTGAGTTGGCATTCATCCATTTCATCCCTATTCAAGTTTTGGATCTTTAGTGGAGTGGAGAGAGTAGTGGGATTTATTGGTTTAGTGCAAGGGATAAAGGAGGGTTTCTTGTTTTGAGAAGATACAACCTATCGTGCTTCTTTATCTCTTTTATTATCCTCCACCCAACTTTGAGGTTGAGCCATGAGGACATGGACCCGAATCTCATCCTTGAGGCCATTGATAAAACACTCTCAGAAAAAGGCATCAGACATTCCCTTTGTCTGAAAAGCCAGGCGCTCAAAGGAAGCTATAAAGTCTTCCACTCTTTCTGATTGTTTCAACTTTGTCAAATGACCCAAATGGTTGGTGTCAGTGTCAAAGCATTCATAAAGCTCTGCCACAAAGTGTGTCCAAGCAATATACCCTTGACAGGAAGTTTTTCTCCATTTCCACCATTGCCAACGTTCTTGATATAGATGGAGAAAACCATATTGGAGTTTGGCTAAGTCATATGTAATGTCGTATAGATAGAAATAATGTTCCATTTGGGTTACCCAAATAGTGGGGTCTGAGCCATCAAATTTGGTCACATCCACCCGCAGAAGGCGTAGGTCACGTTGAAAGTGATGGTGCTGAAAGTTATGGGAATGAGAGGAATGTTTAGCTTCAATATGTGGAGGTGAGTCAGAGGAAGGGTTATCTGTAGGGATATGCAGCTTGGTGCAGAGTGTCGAAAAGATAGATTCAAGCTGGGTGGTCAGGTCTTGTTTGATTTCCTCCATTAAGAACTGCATGGTTGTATTGATGGTGGCAACATTGGCACTGAGTTGTTTCACTTCTTGTTGGGTCTTGCTGAGACTAGATTGCAAGGTATTGAAGCGAGCTTCCAAGTCTTAGCTACGGGTATGGGCCATGAGGATGAGGGAACCGAAAAGGGGCGGGTGGGGTCAAAAATTTTCCCGAAAAATGATATGTATGAATGTGATAAGGGCGATGAGAGGAATCCAATGGAATAGGTCTCAAATAATGGTGAAAAAAATTCTAGACTCCTATGGGTTATACTCTGGTTTGAAGAATAATGCAATGATGAAATGCCCAAATGCTTAACCAAGAAGAAATGTGTAGTGAGTTGGCAACCCGAACATAGTTTCCCGACAATAGATCTTGTATGTTTTAATTTGTTTATGTTTCTGTCCCCAGGGGTTAGGTATTCAAGGGTTCTACATACAAGGGTTTGCCCTGTGCTATAGCTCTTTGATATATGTGTGGGGTCCAATAGTAGTACTTGGCCCAATATCTTAGGGCACTAACTAAGAAGGCTAGACCTTACCCTTAGGCATACTACTCGACTACCCAGGTATTAGAGAGTATCTTCCCAAGTGTTGTTCTCGGTGGGACTATAACAGTCAGGCGACCGATTGATTTATCTAAAGAGGGCTTCAGGTAATCTAGGTCGATCTATACATAGGTGTTGTCTAATGCGCTACCACTTGAAGGGCTACCAACAGGGGCTACAAGGGTGGCCAACAGATGTGCACTTAAGTACCACTTGTATTTATTGCGTGTATAAATCCCTCAACCATGGGTTTATGCGCATAACGTCAGATCTCTGTGACTTAAAGATGTCAGAATATGTCTCCACCCTGAAAAAAAAATTACCCACAATTTCTGCCGAGGAAAGTGATCTGATACCACTTGTAATATACCAGATATAAAAAGTATGCAGAACATAAATAAAATGATAGAAATGGCATAATAAAAACAATATAACCAGAACAATAACCACAATAACACTGAAAGGATATAAGAATAACAACAGAAATAACACTTCGATTCTGAGAGCAATGTTCACGGGCCTTTTCAAGGGGGCAACCTCCAGTCGAGAAGAGATCTATTACAATAATATCCAAGTTAGGGTTCTCATACCCTCGACTCTTATTAATACTAAATATGTCTATCAAAAAAAGCATCTAGAGGAAGATCCTTCTAGAAGAAAAAGCTTCTATTAGGTCTTCTTACATTCAACTTATTCTATTTTATTGCAAGGCCTTATTAATATTGACCTTTATTACATCCGAATATATTGTTCTACCTATGTGCGGGTTAGGAACCTAACATTCTGCTCATACAGATGCATGTAGAAGCCACATCTATTCTTAGAGATAGCTACTACCATTCGAGCAAGTTGTTTTCATTTATGCAGTTTTATATTTTTAGCCTATTTTATTTATTCAATAGAAATTTTTGTTCACTGGATATCTTTTGTTGTTCTTTGTATCTATGTGTTATTGTATTCAGTCTGTTATTCCTTTCATTCTTCTCATAAATATGGATCAATATTAACAAAAAAGTATTGTATAGATATAATAGATACATGTTTGTGAGTTTTCTCAACTAAGAAATTGGTCACTCGCACTCTCTCTCACACACACACATATAGAAATGAACTCTTACTTCTAATTTGGTTGATGATGTAGGAGTTCTTTTTCCAGTGTTCTTTGAAAATAATGCAGTCAAATTGCATGATCATTTGAGAGAAGAAATATGCAATATACCAGATGAAATATAATATGTAGAATAGAAATATTTAGCAACCAGTAATGAAGCAATACTAGAATAACACCAAAAAGAGCACCTTTATTAAGATAACAATGTCCACTTGCCTCTTCAAGGGGGAAACCTCCATCAGAGAAGAGCTCTATTACAAGAATCTCCAAGAAAAAATATTCAATACCCCCTACTCTTCTTTATACTAATTATACCTTCTAAGGAAACTTCCAGAGGAATATCTTTCTAGAAGCGGAAGCTTCTATTAGGTCTTCTTACATTGACTTATTCTCCTTTATATATTAGGCCTTATTAACTAATGTTGGCCTTTATTACATAGAAAATATATCCTACTAACTAATGACCCATGAAAATGGGTTGGGATCATATCCTAAATGTCCTCCCCCTTCAAAAGAAGCTTTGTCCTCAAGGATGAAGGTGAGAAAACTACTGGAGTATGACCGTTGGTTCCCAAGTCGCATCCTATGGTGATGTGTCCTTCCACTTGATCAACACTTCCTTGATAGTTCTTCCTCGCAACTGACATTCACGGTTATTGAGGACTTCTTCTAGTTGGAGCCAAAATGATCCTTCTTCATCTAATTTCAGAAGGATGGTTTGGACTCTACAATTCTATCCCACCAATTTCTTTAGACAGGAAACATGGAACACCGAATGGATCGTGGAATTAGCTAGAAAGGGCAATTTGTAGGCCATTGAACCAATACGCCTGATGATATGGTAGGGCACATAAAACTTTGGTTCCAACTTGTGATGTACCTAGGCTTTGAGAGATGTTTGTTTGTAAGGTTGGAGCCTGAGAAACACCTAATCACCTTCCTGAAAAACCCTTTCTGAACGATGTTGGTCTACCTGTTTCTTCATGCGATTTTGGGCCATGTGGAGGTTATCCTTCAGAGCTGCTAGGGTGGTTGTTCGACCTTGCAACATTGTACTAATATATTGGACCTTTTATGTTCCTTGAAGATAGGTAGTGACTGTAGGTGTGCACTGGCCATACACTCCTTCATATGGGGTCATTTTAGTGGACGCATGATAGGAACCATTGTACCACCATTCTTCCAAGGGGAGTTGTTGCACCCATTGGTGTTGTGTGTCTGAAGAAAAACATCGTAAGTAGGTTTCCAAACATTTGTTGACCACTTTCGTTTGGTTATCAGACTGGGGGTGGTAGGCTATACTCATGTTCAGTTGGGTTCCCTGCAATTTAAACAACTCTTTCCAAAATGTGATGGTGAAATTTGGGTCATGATCAGATACAATAGAGGTAGGCATGCCATGTAACTTGAAAATCTGATCAAGGAAAAATTGTGCTAATAGTGTCAGTGTGAAAGGGTGGGGTAAGGAAAAAAATGAGCATACTTCGAGAGGTGATCAACCACCACCCTGATGACGAATGTGTTCCCATCTTTAGGAAGGCCCACTATAAATTCCATGGAGATATCTATCCACATAGAAATTGGAATGGGCAGCGGTTGTAGGGCTCTTTGAGACTTGATAGTTTCACCTTTATTATGTTGGCACACCTCACATTCAGTGACAAAGTGAAGGATATCCTTATTCATACCTACCAAGAAAAAGAACGACATGCACAATCATAGATCTTTTGGAAGCCCGAATGACCTACAATAGCTAATGAGTGCAACTCATTTAAGATCCTTGACTTGAGTGTAAAAGAAGGCGATAGATCCAGGTGATCCTTATATTTGAGAATAATATCCTGCCAAGTGTAGCCTATGGGAGGATTAGGGTCCTCCTGAAGGTGTTGAATTATCCTAGAGATAGTCAGGTGTGTTAACCACTCTTGTCGTACTTCTTCAATCCAATCATGGATCAGTAAGGATAAGAAAAATAGGGAGTCATCATCCTCATGTTGTCTTGATAATGTATCAACGACGATATTGCATTTTCCATTTTTATATATGATTTCATAATCATAACCCAACATTTTGGTCAACCACTTGTTTTGTTCTGGGGAGGATAATCACTGCTCCAAAACATACTTCAAACAATGGTGATCTCCAAAAAATATATGGTCTCCATGTGTGCACTGCAAGGAGAATGGCCATCATTTCTTTTTCATACGTAGATATTCCCATATTGTAGCCACTCAACGCTTTGCTAGTAAAGGCCAAAGGTAGACCATCTTGTGTGAGGATTATGCCTATACCAGTGCCAGAAGAATCTGATTCCACCACAAATGTTTTGTTGAACTCGGGAGCTGCTAGGACATGATTAGTGCACATGGCCTTCTTTAACTCTGTGAAGGAATGTTGAGTAGTAGGTGTCAAATGAAATTCATTCTTCTTAAGAAGGTTGGTCAAGGGCTTAACAATTTTTCAATAATGGTGGGAAAATTTCCTGTAATATCCTGTGAGACCTAGAAAACCCCTTAGGTTCTTTAAGGTCTTGGGTCGTGGCCACTCCCACATAGCTTGTATATTTTTGGGGTCCACTTTTACCCCTTCTCGACCCACAATGTGTCCCAAGTATTCCACTTCCCTAGTTCCAAAGGAACATTTGTTCTTTTTTACAGAAAATTGGTTAGCCTGCAACAACTGAAAGACTTTGTCCACATGAAGAAGGTGGCTATCTGAAGTGCCATTGTAAATGAGGATGTCGTCAAAGAAAACTAGGAAAAACTACCAAAGGAAGGTTTCAATATTTTATTCATGAGACTTTGGAAGGTGGATGGGGCATTACAAAGACCAAAAGGCATGACCAAGACTTCATAATGTCCTTGATGAGTTCTGAAAGTAGTCTTCAGAATATCTTCCTCCTTCATTTGGATCTAGTGATAGCCAGAGCAAAGGTCTAATTTGGTGAAGACATGGGCAAATTGGAGTTCATCCAATAGATCATCAATGATAGGAATGGGAAACTTATCTTTGATGGTCAATTTATTCAGGGCATGAAAATCGGGACACATGCACTAAGTACCTTCTTTCTTTAATACCATCACCACTGGTGAATAATTTGGGCTCATACTAGGGAAAACCACCCCCACCTTGAGTAATTCATGTACCATCTTTTCTATCGCATTTTTATGAGAAAATGGATATATGTAGGGATGTACATTGGGGGGTTGACTGCCTGGAAGGAGAGGGGTGCTATGATCATGCTCACCCTTGGAGGGAGGTAAGTCTTTTGCAACCTCAAATACCTTGGGGTACTTGTCCAAGATGAGTTGCATGCTAGGAGGAACTACCTGAGAGGCATGTTCAATGACCAGGATGGCATGAAATTGAGCAATCACACCATGGTGGCCTTTCTTCAACATTGTTTCCATCCTATGAGAGATAATGATTTTAGGGGATCCCACTTGGAGACCTCGGAGGGTGTAGGTGTGAGTGTCTTGGGAGAAGCCCATATATAATTCTTGATAATCCATTATGATTGGTCCCAGAGTGAGAATCCATTCCATGCCTAATACAATATCACAACCACCCATGGAAATAGAGAACATGAGGGTTTTCAGATGGTAATCACCCATTTGGAGTTTTAAATTCTCACAATGGCCCCCACACTTCATTGTACCACTATTAGCGATGAGGATTTGAAAATTAGAAACAGGGTGAATAAAGTAGTGGAGTTGCCCAACAAGCCTGCGGTGAATAAAATTATGGGTGCTACCACTATCAATCAACACCACAACCGAACTATTTTTGATGTATCCCTTGATCTTAAATGTTTGCAGGGATGAAGTACTCGAGAGGACATGAAGAGATATGATAGGTTCCTCTGGTTCCACAGGGGTTGCAACTAGAGCTTCAGCGTGATCACTTGGGTGAGACTCCTCTGGGTCGGGAGCCTCATCTGATGGGATGTATTCATAGGGAGAGGAAGTTGATGCATCAATCTAGAATAACTTTTGTTCTCTACATTTATGTCTTGGTGAATACTTTTCATCACAATAGTAGAAAATTCCTTTCTTGTGACGTTCTTCCATTTCTACTGGAGATACCTTTTGGACCTTCAAGGTTTGTGTTGAAGCATGGTGAGCCCTGGGTGAGGACAATTGAGGAATTTAGCCTTCATGGGTAGGGCCTGAAGGATGGTATCTACTTCCAATGCTAATTGGCATGCATGCAACTAGGTAGTAAGATGATGCATGATGAAATGAGCATGTATGGCTTCCTTTAAGCCACTAATAAAACATTCAAGGCAAAATGCATTAGATAAGCCCTCAATTTGGATAGACAACTGTTCAAATTTAGTGATGAAATCTGTGACTAATCCAGTTTGGCGCAGCTTAGTGATTCATCCCAAAAAATGTGATTCCGGATCAAATCAGGAATAGACTTCTTTAGTGAACATGTTCCAAGTGGGTATGCCTAGATAAAATTTCTTATGTCATTGCCACCATTGCCATTGTTCTTGATCTAGATATAAAACCCCTACATGGATTTTGGTCTCATCATCCCAAATATTATGAAGGGAGAAGTATTGTTCCATTTGAGAAACCCACCCTGCTGGGTTGGATCCATCAAATTTATGCATGCCAACTTTGGGCACCTTATTCCAAGAGTGTGGAGAACCCCAAAGGGAGTGGGATGAATGAGTATGCTGATGTTGGGAATGTTTCGGGTCTTCTGCATTGGGCTTCACCTTCTTACCTTTTATGAATTGTTGCGTGGAAGCATGGATGGCTACTTGGACTTCTGTGTGTAGGGACTCTTTGACTTCGGCGCATATGGAAGTATGGAGGGATTCCACTTCATGTTCTAAGTGGGACAACTTATACTCCCGGTCTTATTGGTTCTGAGCACAAGTGGTTGGCATGGTAGTGGCTTAGGAAGTAGATGAGGTGTCAGAATGGAAATCAGGGCCACAAAAAGTGATAGGGACCAGGGTGAGCATGACAAAAAGAGGAGTCCAATGGGATAGGTGGAAAGTAAGGGTGTCCCAGAAAGGGTTGTCACTTCAGGGAAAAAATGGCTTAAAAGTGAAGGGTACCACTGCGAGTAGAATGAAGAGAGGGATCCAATGGACTAGGTCACAAATAAGGGTGTGATCGGGCCCCATGCCTTTTTTTTTAACTCCTATTGAGTTATACTCCACCCTGAATACTTCTGCAGTGGCAGAATTCCCAAATTCTCAATAATAAAAATTGTTGCTAGGGAGTTTTTGCAGTAAAAAATTTAGTAGGGACCAAGTTGCATTGTAATAGATTAGTTGTTGTCATCCCAAGGGTTAGGGTTTGCAGGGTATATATAGGCAAGGGTTTTCCTTGTGCTATAGCTATCTTATATACGTGTGGGATCGAATAGTATTACTTGACCCAATATCTTAGGGCACCAACTAAGGAGGCTAGACTGTACCCTTAGCCATACTACCCAATTACCTAGGTACTAGAGAGTGTCTTCTTGAGTTTTGTTCTCAATGACACTATAACAATTAGGCAGCCGATCGGTTTATCTACAAAGGGCTTCATGATATCTAGGCCAATGTTGTCTCATGTGCTACCACTTGAAGGGGTACCAACATGGGTTACAAGGGTGGCCAACAATGTGCGCTTAAGTACCACTTCTAGTTCTTGCATATATGATTCCTCGACCGCGGGTTTATGCATGGAATGACAAATCCCTATAGATTAAAGACACTGGAATACATCTCTACCCTGAAAAAAAAATTACCCCACAAGTTTTGCCCAAGAAGGAGCTCTCATTCCACTTGCAATATACTAGATGAAATATAATATGCAGAACATAAATATTTAGCAAGCAGTAATGAAACAACAAGATTATATTTAGATCAATAATAGAATAACACCAGAAAGAGCACCTTTATTAAGACTACAATGTTCACTTTCCTCTTCGGGGGGAGAACCTCCAATAGAGCAGAGCTCTATTACAATAATATCCAAGAAAAAATATCCAATACCCCCTACTCTTATTTATACTAATTCTACCTTCTAAGGAAACCTTTAGAGGAAGATCTTTCTAGAAGAGGAAGATTCTATTAGGTCTTCTTACTTTGAATTATTCTCCTTTATTTATTAGGACTTCTTAACTAATGTCGGCCTTTATTACATAGAAAACATATCCTACTAACTAATGACCCATGAAGAGGGGTTAGGATCGGATCCTAAGAAAATACTCGCGTGGCTTCCAGTCGAATACATGTGCAAATTTCATAGTGTATCCAAAAAATGGAATGCTCTCCTATCATCAACCAAATTTATAACGAATATATGGAGAAAGAGGCCTCCTAACAATATTTATATTTCTTTAATACAAATGAGTAGCTCGTGGACTCAACCACCATTAACACTAGAAAAAAGAAACACATAACTCAAAACAAGGTTGGCTTAAGTTAAAACACCCAAGAGAATAAAGTTGCAAGAAATAAGGTATCAAATTTAAATATGCCATAAGGCCAACAAATTGATGCATACAACACTAAACTATGTTTCCTACAATGGGAGGTTTGTCATGATCATTTGAGGTAGGGGCCCTTCCATTCACAATGGGATGTTCCTCAGTTGATAAATCCCATCCAGATAGCAAGGGATAGTTTCTAAAAATACTTTCCCTATGTGGTAGAGTTCAAAGGCATGCTAAATGCTCATTCTAAACACTCTTTGACATGTCTTCTAGTCTAGATGTGGGTTTTCCAATGAAACTATGTTGAAGCGGGCTAGGAAAGGCCATTTGGCTCTTGATTCATATGTAACAGGTATCCCCTAAAAAAATTATAATCTATTATAAGGGGTCGATCCCCTTTCTTATTTTTTATGTCTACACTCTTACCTACAAGGTGAATTAACATGGTAATGCATGGTTGAATAATGAGAGAAGGTGGATTACTACTGATGTCTGTGAAATGTACCATCATTATGCTTTTTCTGTAGAAAATAAATCAATTTAAATTAGAAAAAAATTGAGGCTAAAGTGAATTCAAGATTCCATGTTAATTTATCCCCTCGAAGAGAAACATTTCATGATATCGAAGTTGGAAGATATGGCATCCAAAGAATCCTCACCCATGGCCACATAAAATTGATCAACAAACAAAACCAACAAGGATTTTTCAAAGTTTTTCCTTACCCACATTGAGGGCACCATTAGTTCAAAATTCCTGACTAAGAAATCCTCTAAGCTCTTCCCAATTAGCATTTCCCCATAATTAAACAAACTAGGAAAACATTGCTTTTTTGGTTCTATCACCACCTTCCAAAGGCTTATTAGTTTCAAGAGAAAATCATGTTTCTTGGATTAACCCACCAAATCCTATTAAGCCACCCCTACTATATTCACTTTGGATATAGCCACCTTGTAGGCCCAACATGACCATAATATTCTTAGGCACTAAGTTTTGAGTACTCTATAATGATTTTTTTCTTTAAATTCAACCAAGACAACCACATTCAAGTATGAGCATCAAACATCTAATTGTTCATCTGAATTCCCTTATTGGACAACTTATGGGCTAGGAACTACATTGTTTTGGCCAAAACGTTTCCTACATGCAAGATGAGATTGGACCATTAGAGACAATGTTCATTAAAACAAAGGATTGTTATGAGAGAGAGTTCTTTAAAAGAAAGGAAGGAAAGATGTGTTGGCCTCATTATCTTCCAAATTCTTTGTATAGCAATATTCCCAAGCTACTTTGAATTTAACATGTGAAACTGACTAGAATAGTTTGCAAAGAGACCCCCTTACATCCTTTCTTTACTAGGGGAATCCCTCAACTAATGTAGTGTCTCAATAGAACTTTTCAATCATCCTTTCCTATGAATAATCTCACTACCCATTTGGCACACCAGGCTTTAGATTGAATTTTTATTTTACACTAAGGTCACCTAGCACCCTTGAGGTGCAACGAAGGTCCCAACTGATTATTTGAAAGTGTTTTCCATTAGCTAGGCTAGACCCATATGTTTTTGAGAGCCTTTTCTATGCGATTTTATGTAAGATTTGACAAGGCCCAACATGATGAGTACTAAACATACATAGCAACCAAGACCTTGGTGAAAATCTAAAACTTGGTTGCTAATGTTAGAGTCCTACTCATCAATTTTTGAATTTTCTTCTCCACCCTATTCATTATAATATCCCGAAACTCCTTGGGAGACACCTAGAATGTGAACATCATGTTGCTAAGTAACTTGAAGACAACTTGGCCATGGTGGAACTAAACTTAGTTTTAAGAAGAAAGTTGCATCCACATTGCCATCTAACTCTGAAACTCAAGGCTTCATGATGATATCAGAAATTATTGCAGAGAGTGAAATTTCTTTGTGGTATATATAGAGCCGCCTGGTCTCCTCGGCATCTGATCTGTGTGGGATTATTGATATAGTGCCCATGGTGCTTTGTGTTGACAAGGTCGTGATGGGTATTGTAAACATAAATATCCCTAAATCACTCTCCTTTGCTACCACGTTACACTGTAGACTTTCTTGCCTCTTTATTGCTTCCACGCTTGTGTGATCGAAGGGAATGTTGACAATTATTATTTGATGTATATATAAAGATTATAAACAAACGAGTATATATTTAATATTAACAACCAGACTTTGAATAATGTTGTCAACTCAAAATAAAATTAATTGTAACAAACACCGAGATGCCTCGTTGTCATCTTCTTAAAAAATTAGTTGTAACAAAATCCCACATCGCCCGTGAGTTTTTAACATAAAACGGGGTTCTATATTGTGGATATGTTTCTCTATCTTTAATTTAAGTAGGTGACTCTTCGATTATGACGAGTTCAGTCCGTTTTCATGGAGTTAAGTTTAATCATGTAGGAAACTTTGGATTCAAATGATATAAAAATTAGAAGTTTTTATAATTTAAAATTTTAAAACATTTTTGAAATTTGAAATCTTGGTTAATTAAAAGTAATTTTTTTTTAAGGACAATTCTATTATGATGTATGAAACTTACATTAAAATGTCTCATCATGTTTGAAATTTGTGCTAAATCTATGTTTAATTTATTATTAATAAAAATATATATTTTTAATAGTAAAAATGTTTGAAATTTGTGCTAAATCTATGTTTAATTTATTATTAATAAAAATATCATTTTTTTAAGAGTAAAATTGTGTGTAGTTGATACCAAGAGCCCGTAAGCCATTGTTAGCAAGAACAAACTCCTAGTCTTTGAGCCTCATCATAGCAAGCCATTGAAAAGAGACCATTTTACTGCAAGATTAACTACAATACCAAACTCTTGTGTTGTCCTTTGCATCATTGTCTAGATGATTTTTTTTTTCGAAAAATTTCAAGTTGGGATGATGCAAAACACAATGCTATAGGGGCATCATGATTTTCATTAATTTTGCATTGATGTAGTTTTTTCTTTTGTATTTTCAACATGCACTCTATAAGGGGCCAACTTAGCGATCAAAACGACGATTTGAAGAGTTTGTTTGCATCAAGTTAGCATCGGCTTACACCACACAATATTGCAAAAAAACCATCCTAGAGAGTCACTTCCATGTCGACTTTCCATCCAATCTGTGTATTTTTTGTGACATTAGTGTCGTAATGTGTCGATCTAAGCATTGATATTTCATATTGGGAATCATTCTTACATTATATGTGCATCCTAATAGAATTGTGATAGAATCAAAATACAAATTCTTTGAGTCATTTTACATCGTATTTACATCTTCTTAGCATCAAACTATATCATTCATGAATTGTGTTAGAGTCATGTCTATGTCATTATTATTTCTTTTGCATCATATTAGCATCATGAGAGACACATTTTGTCACATATGTGTCAAAATTGTGCCTTATTGCATTACAATTATGTCAATTTTAAGTCATTTTAATGTCCAAACTACATTGTTTTAATGTCTAAGTTGAGACATAATTACTATTAATGATTTAGTTATTTTTATTAATTTAATTATTAATTTTATAATATCTAAATATTGATAGTATCGATGATTAGTATAAGTCTATTTTCCAATGTACAAATCATAAGAGAAAAAACCACACACATGCACACAAATATATATATATATATATATATATA
>JZKD02S2165176.1:434437-455493 GCA_000966675.3 Picea glauca
GGTACAGGTTGGTGCGTCGTTGATACACTTATTTATGGTACAGGTTGATAACAGATTGAGGTACATGTTGATGCATGGTTGATGCATGGTTTAGGTTATTGGTACAGGTTTACAACAGTATATCTCACAGTGATAGTGTGACAGTGGTTCCATAATTCTAATTATATGTAAGGGCGGTTGGACGGGGCAATGACTGGTGGTTGTAGCCACCTTCTAGTTGTAGTCGGAGATCATAGGGGGTTGTAACCTCCTTCTAGTTGTAGCCAGAGAATTGGGTAGTTGGAGATTCCCTCAGGTTATAGCCTGAGAAACTAGGGGGTTGGAGCCTCCTTCCAATTGCAACTAGAAAATAAAGGAAGTTGGTTCTTCTAATGAATGTAATTCTTCAATACATATAAGAAAAAACATTATGTGGTTTTCTCCTTCTTTTGGTTTCCATGTAAAAACACTAGTGTACTGTGTATGTGTATGATTGTTCATTTGTTAATTGTTTATTTACTCTGCAAATATTGGATGATAATGCTACATTTATATAACACTTGCAGTGTATGGCTAAAAAGGATTAGATTTCTCTATTACTGATTCACCCCCCCTCTTAGTAATCCAACCATTGGTATCAGAGCTAGTTCCTTCATGAAATAATTTAACCACTGGAAGGAGATCATGGATTATTCTGAGAATGGAGTACCAATGTTTAATGGTCATAATGGTTTTAAGTATGAGATGTGGAGCATAAGGAAAAAAGTGTTTTTACTAGCATAGGCACATTATATTTGGCTATCAGTTGTTACAGGATATGATATTCAAAAAGGGAAAAGAATGCAACCAAGAAGGAATTGAAGAAGAATAACAAAATAGCAATGGATTTCATCTGGGAAGGATTACCTAATCCGGTAAGAGAAAAGGTTGGTAAATATTCATCAACAAAAGAACTTTGGGATAAGTTACATGAAATATATTCTTCACCCATCACAGATTAAGAAAATGTCAAAGAAGATGCAGATACAAATCAAGAAGAATTATGTTCACCATGTCAAAAATATTCAGAAGATGAAGAGTACATAATCACCAGAGGTATTTTTTTTTGCATTAATTGTGAAAAACGTGGACATATTGAAAAGAATGCCATGAAGGAAATGAGACAAAAACAACAAATTGAAAAAGAAGACAATTATGAGGCAGAATTGATTAGTTCTTTAGATGAACTAAGAGAAGAAAACAAGTCACTCATGAAAGCATTGATGAAACAATAGGAAAATGTTCACATTTTTTAAGAATCCCAATAGGTCATAGAGAACTTAAGAACTTAGCTAGAAGAAACCAAAAAGATCAAAGAAAATATTTAATATCAAAAGAAGTGTTTGGAAGGCAACATAGCAACACAGAAGGAAGAATCATAAATGAGAGAGAATATATTGATAGATCATCTTAAGGAAAGAACTAATGATCTAAACCATCTTGAGTTAGAGTTTGGTCAAGAAGAGAAAGTACTTGAAGAAGAAATAATCACATTAAAAATTCATCTTGAAGAAGCGAAGAGAATGGAAGAAGTCACGAAGTCTCAAATATTAAAGAAAGAAGAAGAGGTTGAGAAACATGAAAAATAAGTTGTCACATTGAGAAGTAAAATCATTAATCTCAAAAAGAATGTTTAAGAGACAGAAACATCCAAATAAGTTACAGAGAATGAAGAGAAGCACTCTAGGTTGATATAAAAGAAGAATGAAGAAAATATAAAGAATTATGCAGAAGTACTCAAAGGAAGAAATCATGGTCAACCAGAATCTAGGAAAACTATTGAAGATACATCTTCAAGAAGACCATATGTGTTCAAGACACAAAGAAGCTTAAATCATGATCATGATCAGTCAAGGCAAAAATTCAGAAGGACTACACCACAAAGANGGCTATCAGTTGTTACAGGATATGATATTCAAAAAGGGAAAAGAATGCAACCAAGAAGGAATTGAAGAAGAATAACAAAATAGCAATGGATTTCATCTGGGAAGGATTACCTAATTCGGTAAGAGAAAAGGTTGGTAAATATTCATCAACAAAAGAACTTTGGGATAAGTTACATGACATATATTCTTCACCCATCACATATTAAGAAAATGTCAAAGAAGATGCATATACAAATCAAGAAGAATTATGTTCACCATGTCAAAAATATTCAGAAGATGAAGAGTACATAATCACCAGAGGTATCTTTTTTTGCATTAATTGTGAAAAACGTGGACATATTGAAAAGAATGACATGAAGGAAATGAGACAAAAACAACAAATTGAAAAAGAAGACAATTATGAGGTAGAATTGATTAGTTCTTTAGATGAACTAAGAGAAGAAAAGAAGTCACTCATGAAATCATTGATGAAACAAAAGGAAAATGTTCACATTTTTTAAGAAGCCCAATAAGTCATAGAGAACTTAAGAACTTAGCTAGAAGAAGCCAAAAAGATCAAAGAAAATATTTAATATCAAAAGAAGTGTTTGGAAGGCAACATAGAAACACAGAAGGAAGAATCATAAATGAGAGAGAATATATCGATAGATCATCTTAAGGAAAGAACTAACGATCTAAACCATCTTGAGTCAGAGTTTGGTCAAGAAGAGAAAGTACTTGAAGAAGAAATAATCACATTAAAAATTCATCTTGAAGAAGCGAAGAGAACGGAAGAAGTCACGAAGTCTCAGATATTATAGAAAGAAGAAGAGGTTGAGAAACATGAAAAAGAAGTTGTCACATTGAGAAGTAAAATCGTTAATCTCAAAAAGAATGTTGAAGAGACAAAAACATCCACATCAGTTACAGAGAATGAAGAGAATCACTCTAGGTTGATATAAAAGAAGAATGAAGAAAATAGAAAGAATTAGCAGAAGTACTCAAAGGAAGAAATCATGGTCAACCAGAATCTAAGAAAACTATTGAAGATACATCTTCAAGAAGACCATATGTGTTCAAGACACAAAGAAGCTTAAATCATGATCATGATCAGTCAAGGCAAAAATTCAGAAGGACTACACCACAAAGAAGATCATTCACTCCCAGGTATGAAAATTTCTTTTATGGTCATTATTTTTATTGTACTAATTTTGGGCATAAGGTTGCAGATTGCAAGGATTATAAAATAAATGTTCAAGCAAGAAGTGTCTATGTGGACACACGTAAAATTGAGTGTTACAAATGTCATAACTATGGACACATAACCAGTGATTGTAGAAGCATGATTGATACTTCCATGAAAGAGAACACTGATATCAGATATAAGAAAGTATGGATAAGAAAATAGGAATAACATGTCAACAAAGACCAGGTACCAGAGATCACAAGATTGGCAATAAAACGAGATGAAGAAAATTCTACAGCGAAAAAGAAAGATGTCAGATACAGAAAGGTTTGGAAAATAACTGAAAGAAAGGAAGGATGGGTAAATAAGGAACAGGTTCAAGAGATTGTACTTTCAGGAATTGTAGTAAAAGATGAATCCATAGACAGAAAGAAAGAAGTCAGAGCTCATAATGAATCTACCAATGAATATGATGATGAATATACCAATGAAGATGATGATGAATACACATCAGAGTAGGAATTGTTCTAAGCCATTCGACTTAGAGACTCCCAAGTAATATGAATATTAGACAAGGGGAGTCTATGCGATAGTTGTGATAGACCAAAGAACCTTTATTTGAGCAGCTTGCAGAGTTTGAGAAGACATATTTAGAGCAGTCAGTTAGCATAAGTACAGTTTGATAGATTAATCAAGACTTCATGATAGTATAGTGATAAATGGGTCAGCATTATGGACAGTTGCGCAAGTAGAGTCTTGGACAGTACGGAAAAGGATGGATTTGTAAGAACACTTAGCAGGTTTGGAAAGATATATGATAGTGGACGAGAGCATGGATTCATATATTGGTTCATAGAGTGGTTCAGAGACAAAGGAACATTATCATAATGGATGATAATTACATAGGAAATGGCTCGAACAATGCTAATGGATTCCAAATTGAAAGATATTTTTTGGACACATGTAGTGCATACATCAGTTCAAATTCAAAACAGAGTAATGCTTAGAAACAACAATAAAAAAACTCCCTATGAACTATGGAAAGGAATCACATACAACAAAATCTACATAAAGGTAACTCAAGAATGAATTTGAAATGTCATTACTTGGAGAACTATCCTTCTTTTTGGGTCTTCGGATATGTCAAAGAAACCAAGGAATTTTTATTTCTCAAACTAAGTATATCATAGAAATGCTAAAGAGGTTCGGAATGGAAGATTTCAAACCAGTTACTACTCCTATGAAAACCAGTTGCAAGTTGAGAAAAGATCATGATTCAAAGTCTACAGACCAGAGGAAATACAGGTAAATGATTGGTAGCTTACTATATGTGATAGCATCTAGACCAGATGTAATGCAGGCAATTCGACAGGTGGCACAATTTCAAGTAACACCAAAGAATTCACATGTATTAGCAATGAAGAGGATTTGCAAATATCTCAAAGGAACAAAAGATTTTGGATTATGGTATCCAAAAGGAAAGGATCTATCACTTATTTCCTACAAAGATGCAAATTGGGAAGGTTGCATTGATGACCGACGAAGCATTAGTGGAGCAATGTTCTACTTGGGTGAATGTTTAGTATCTTAGCTAAGCAAGAAACAATCATCAATATCCTTATCTAAAGCCAACGCAGAGTATATTGCAATAGTATCATGTTGTACGCAAGTTCTATGGATGAAACAAACTTTGACATATATACAGGTTGAGTATGATGAACCCATTCCAATCTATTATGATAATACAAGCACCATCAGTATCTCAAAGAACCCGGTGATGCACTCCAAGATGAAGCACATTCCAATCAAGTATCACTTTCTATGGGAACAGGGTGTAGAGAAGAACATCAGAGTTGAATATGTGGGAACAAAATAACAAGTGACATACATCTTTACAAAACCTCTTCCATGGGAAGCCCTTGAGAATCTTCGCCAGAGACTAGGAGTGTTTTTTACTCCAAAATGAATTATTTTGAATGCTTATCTTATATGTCTTATATGTACACGAGGAAGCACCATAAATGGGACAAAGGGGGAGATATTTATCAGATGAAAAGGTATATTCTTGGAGAGAGAGCATACAGGCATGTTTCCAAGGGGAGAGATTGTCACAATGGAAGAATGAGTGATATGACTTTAGAGTGATATCCTTTGTCAAACGGGGAGATATTATTCATATGAAGGGAGAGAGAGTAATCAAAGGCTTATAAACACAAAGAAAAATCAAAGGCATGTAGATAGGGGGAGTAGCCCCAAGGAGATTTCGGTCAAGGGGAGCAGCCCCAAAGGGAGATACCCTTTACCATCGATGTCAAAGGGGGAAATATAGAAACATAGATGAGGAGTATAAGAATGAATGCTATCATGACTAAGTGTTGCCATCAATGGTGTTTCCATCAATGCCAAAGGGGGAGATTGTGAGACAGGTCACTGTCATTGATGGATAGTTGGTATGGATTGTTGGATGTCATTGATGTCAACCATTGGAGAGTGATATTGTAGATTGATGTCAACCCTTATTGATTGATGTCAACCCTTGGAGAAAGTCCGGTAGTGAATTTCGATAGCATAAAGGTTTGGGTAATGGACTCTGTTGGCATGTTTTAACAGATAGAGTAGTCTTGTCATTGATGGCAATATTAGAGTACGCACCGATGGAAAAATAGGGACAAAGTAAGCTCAGGAGGAATTAGCGCAGAGTCGAAGGTGTGCTTTTTCATTTGATGGAAAAAAAGCATGAAAGGAAGACCAATAGTGTAACGATGATCAAATGGAAAGATCAAAGTGTTGGTCAAACTCTATTTTGGAGTTTCGACTACTGGGATTTCGGATACCAGAAGTTGGAGATGTCAAGAACTCCCACTACAGGAGTCCCGAAGTTGCAAAATGCAAATCACAATATAACCTGAACCATTGGATCAAGGAAAAATCTGGACCATTGATCCAAGAAGAAGATGTGGTGAAAGATCATTCTTTCGCTGACTAAAAAGTCAAAGGAATGAAATGCTCCAACCTTTCAACTCGTGAAGTTGCGAAATGCAAAACCTCGAAATCCCGAAACAGGCACCCCAACAGAGACTCCATTTTGGAGTTTTGGTTACCGGGAGATGGAAAAGTCAAGAGTCGAGACTCTCCAACACAGGAGTCCCGAAGCCACGAAATGTGAAACCCCAAAATCCCAAAATAGGCGCATCGCTCGAAGTTTCGACTACCAGAGTTTCGGATACCGGAATGATGCAGGAGCATCGCCAACATCAAGCGAGCCAGCACAGAGACAATGGATAGCTGGACAAGCGCGAGCACAAATTTTGAAATTTCCTTGAAGTTGATGCGCCATCTTAAATAAAGTCATTTAAGTGGAAGCACACTTGTATAATGTAAACGGACCTTGAGAAATTCGCTCTCGTTCTTAGTAGGTAGAAGGCATTTAAAGTAGTTAATGCAAGTAGGTAGAATTCAATTCTAGATTAGACAGTTTAGAGCGCAAGAGGGAAATGGGATATAGACACCCTCATTGTGTATTGTATGATAGTAGTGAGCATAGAGGACAAGCAGAGAGCTGTGTAAGAACACCTATGTATAGATATTTGGATTAATAGAAAGAGGTTGATTCAAATTCATGGTTTCGTGTTTGTTCTTTGTGTATTGATGTTGAATGATATGCTCATGGATGTTTTCTTCCTGTTATACATTTGTTTTATATGTTGTGTATATGATTTCATGTTTGAATTTGAAGTCTGAGAGGAAGTAGGAATGAGTTTCAATTGTTTCTCTATCTGAACAAGGAATCCTGCAAGGAGTGCAGTCGAATTGTCCGCAAGGAGTGTGTTGACGAAGGGTTCAGACAGGGTCACTGTTGTTCTCATTTCCACAGAAGTGCAGATAGGAACAGGAGCCGTGCAAGGAGTGCGCAGGCTGAGTGAAGTCTCAGGGTTGTGGACCTGAGTGAAGCATTGGGAAACTGCTACTTCAGGTGTACATAGGGTTGAAGGAGATTCAACACTTGGGAGTGTTTGAAGATTGCCGCAAGGAGTGTGCGCAAGAGTCTTTATAAGGCTCAGGGTTATAAGAAATCTCAGGAAGGATAAGGCCTTCGAAACAGTTTAAGGACAATGCAGAGAAGTTGTACCTGGAAGAATTCAAGAAGGCGACGTAAGTTTGTGATGCAAGTGGACAAGTTTGTGGAGGAACACTTAGCTATTCACAGAAATCGTCAAGGAAGGAACAGATGGTTGAAATTCTCTGAGGAGAATTCACGAATTTTCGTGAGCCGTTAGATCTCACAGAGAAGCAGGGGAGATACGCCGAGTATTCCCAGAAGGTTCAAATCTTAGGAGGGGTAGGGCCACAGATCTGAGCCACAAGGACCGTCGGATTTACACGTGGAATTCCATATCGGGGTTTCCTAGGTGGAAGTCCCATAAACATTGCAACGGGGATCGCGAAATCATGAAACGAGATATCCCGAAGGCCAAGAGGATTTGTGTGGGGCCACGGAGGAGTCAGCAAGTGGACAGGTGGCATGCCATTTCAGAGTTTCGTGGGGTGAAGTCCCAAACTCGTTGCATTAGGATTCGCGATATTGCAAACTCCAAAATGCCGATGAAGTGAAGTAGTGTTGAAAATTCAAACTCGCGAGTATATCGGAGTTTTGGAAAATCGGGATTCGGGAGTCGGGGAACCAAGTTGTTCGACATCGCGAGTGCCGAAATCATGATAGGGAAAATCCCAAAAGGAAAAGGAAAGAGAAGAGTCAGCGTTGACTGTTGTCGGGTTTTGGGGATCCAAGAGTCCAACGCTCGACCACTGACCTCGCAAAGTTGCGAATTCCGATCTCCTAATTGCAAAGAGGGGATCCCACGAGGATTGTTGTGGGTGCATATTTCCTGATAGGGAATTAGAAGGACCGTTTGGAGTTCTTCGGGCTATTGGTAAAGGAAAGATCCTCTGTTGATGTGGAATTCCAACCTGTGGGTTGTGGAGTGAGGGAATCGACATCAAGGTTGGTATCAGAGCACATAAAGGTTCTTTGCTTTCTATAGCAGAGAAAAGAGATTACACCATGCTGCCAAGGAGAAGGGAGAGGCAAACACCCGATCCACCAGAGGATAGGGAAATGCCGAGAAGAAGAGGCAGGCAGATGACAGATCCAACCATGGAGAGAGAGATGTGTGATCTACGAGCTAGACTTGAAGACATGGAGACAACGCAAAGACGCACAGTCAATGCAAGGGATCTAAGTGATTCCGAAAGAGAAATTGAGGCTGAACGTGAAGAATAAGTTGTAGTTGAAGATGCATCAAACAAATGTTTGATCAGAGCTATTGTAAGGATGGGTGCAAGAGAAAAGATGGACATTATAGCTTATGAGGGGAACTTGGATGCAGAAGAGCTTATAGACTGGATCAGAGCTCTAGACACATACTTCGACTATGAAGAGGTCGAAGAGGACAAAAAAGTTAAGCATGATGTCACAAGATTGAAAGGACATGCAGCATTGTGGTGGGATGAAATACAAGTTGACAGACACTGCAAGGGCAAGCAGAAGATCAAGAGCTGGGGCAGAATGATCGCGAAGATGAAGGAAAAATTCATCCCCAGGGATTATCAAATTACTCTATTCAGGAGGATGCAGAACCTGAGACAGAAGCTGATGACAGTGAAAGAATACACTGAGGAATTCTATAAGCTGAAAATTAGGGTAGGTCATCGGGAGAGCGATGATAAAAAAGTTTCCAGATATATGAATGGCCTGAGATATGATATCCAGGATGAGATGAGCATGGTAACCATCCAAACGGTGGAAGATGCTTATCATATGGCTCTGAAAGCAGAAGAGAAGCTGAGCCGAAAGCAGATTCAGAGAGGCCGATGCAAAAGTCATCCCAGAGGCAAATCAGTTTCCCAGGACAAATATCAGAAGCCCAAGGAAGACTGGAAGAAACCTTAGACTTGAATTGAGAGAGGTGGAACCTCACAAAGAGGGAAATATGATGAACAACGAGGACAACATACTGAGCAGAGAGGAGATTTTGCTGACAATAACACTTTTCCTCGTACTAGATGTAGAGGAAGAGGAAGAGGTGGAGTAATAACATGCTTTATGTGTGGAAAGAATGGACACAAATATTATGAGTGTCCAGATAAAAATAAAGAGAGTGGAGAAGCTCACATTGCTGAAGCACAGAGGCGGGATGTTGAGGGAGAAGACGCTGAAGGCGGAAGATCGTTGATGATGTGAAAAGTCCTTTTGACACCAGAGAAGGAGGTGGAGAGTTCAGTCCAAAGGACCAGACTTTTCAGAACTGCTTGCAAGACCAAGGACAGGGTATGCAAGGTCATTGTAGACAGTGGTAGCATGGATAATCATGTTTCTACAGAGATGGTAGAGAAGCTGGAGCTGGAGACGACTGATCATCCAAGCCCATACAGAGTTTCGTGGCTACAGAAAGGACACCAGGTAACTGTCACTAAACAATGTTTAGTTGAATTCAAGATAGGAGGATATAATGATAAGATATTATGTGATGTCATTCCTATGGATATTTGTCATCTATTGTTGGGTAGACCATGGAAATATGACAGAAATGTGATTCATGATGGGAGAATGAACACATACACCCTAGACAAGAATGGGAGGACTGACATGTTACTTCCAATTAAGGATAAGGAGGTTAAGCTGGAAGTAAGAAACACTGTACTTCTCATGAGTGGGAAGGAAATCCTTACAGAGTTTAAGAAGAAGGAAGATCCACAGTTCATTGTGGTCAGGAAACCAAGAATTGTTTTGACCAGCACCAGGGTAGATGATTTACCAGAAGAAGTTCAGGAACTACTGGAAGAGTTCGCTAACATAGTAGTGGATGAATTACCTTGTTCATTGCCACCGATCAGGAGTGTGAGTCATCATATTGATCTCATACCAGGAGCCAGTTTTCCAAACAAAGCCACGTACAGATTGACGCCGCAAGAGAATGAAGAGGTTAAAAGGCAAGTCCGGGAGTTATTGGACAAAGGATTAGTCAGGGAAATCTTGAATCCATGTGTTGTTCCAACAGTACTCAGTCCGAAGAAAGATGGAGGATGGAGGATGTGTACTGACTCGAGGGCAATTAACAAGATAATCGTCAGGTACAGATTTCCATTGCCAAGGATGGATGATCTGATGGATTGCTTGAGTGGAGCAAAGCATTTTTCAAAGATTGATTTGAAAAGTGGTTATCACCAAATCCGCATGAGAGAAGGTGATGAGTGGAAGACAACATTCAAAACCAACGAAGGATTGTATGAATGGCTTGTTATGTTGTTTGTCTTAACATATGCGCCAAGTACCTTCATGAGGTTGATGAACGAAGTCCTGAGGGAGTTCATCGAAAAATTTGTGATTGTGTATTTAGATGACATACTGGTTTACAGTAAAACAATGGCAGAGCATCTGAAGCATTTGGCTACAGTGATGCAGAAGTTACAGCAAGAGAAGTTGTTGATAAATATGAAGAAATCCTCGTTTGTGAAGACATAGCTCATTTACTTGGGATTTGTTATTTCAGAAAATGAGTTGAGGATGGATCCAGATAAGGTGGAGGTAATCAAGAATTGGCCATCACCGAAGAATATTTTTGAGGTGAGAAGTTTTCACGGATTGGCTAGTTTCTACCGAAAGTTCATCAGGAATTTAAGTGGAATTAGTGCAACAATGATGGACTCAATGAAGAAAAGAAACAAGTCTTTTCACTGGACAGAAGAGGCTGAGAAGAGTTTTAATCTGTTGAAGAGGAAGATCACGGAACAACCAGTTTTGGTATTGCCGGATTTCCGAAAGACATTTCAGGTGAAATGCGATGCAAGTGGATTTGCAATCGGGGCAGTCTTGAGTCAGGAAGACATGCCAATAGCATACTTCAATGCGAAGCTAAACGAAGTGAAAGTGAATTACTCCACTTATGATAAGGAGTTATATGCTATCATACAGGCATTGAAGAAATGGAGGCATTACTTGATCCCGAAAGAATTTCTCTTATACAGTGATAATCATGCATTGCAGTTTGTGACTCAACAAGAAAAGTTGAATCAGAGACATGTCAAATGAGTTGAGTATATGCAAAATTTCACTTTTGTGATAAAACATATTTCTGGTACTGCTAACAAATTTGATTATGCTTTGATCAGGAAGTGTTTGCTGTTGCAGGAGTTCAAAGTCAAAACTTTGGGTTTTAATGATCTCAGGGACATGTACGCTGATGATCCAAATTTTAAGGAAGCGTATGAAGCAGCCGAGAATCCAATTCTTAGAGACAGAATCCAATGGATAGAGTACATTATCCAGGAAGGATTATTGTTTAGAGGTAATCAACTGTGTATTCCAAAATGCTCCATGAGGGAGAATCTGCTGAAGGAGAAACACAGTGGAGGATTAGCAGGGCACTTTGGTCACGACAAGACATTTGCAAAGTTGAATGAGTCATATTTTTGGCCGGGGATATGAGAATATGTCAAGAGATTCGTAGACAGATGCAGAATTTGCCAGCATTCGAAGGGAAGGAAGCAGAATGTGGGATTTTATCAACCATTACCCATACCAGAGAGGCCATGGGATGCAATCAGCATGGATTTTGTATTGGGGTTGCCAAGAACACTAAGAGGTTTTGATTCAATCTTTGTGGTGGTGGATAGGTTTTCCAAGATGGCACACTTCATTTCATGTCAGAAAACCAGTGACACAACTCACATTGTGAACTTGTTTTTCAAAGAAGTCATTCGACTTCATGGCTTACCAAGAAGCATAGTTTTGGATCGAGACACAAAGTTCATAGGGCATTTTTGGAGGACCTTATGGAAGAAGCTGGGAACTAACTTGTCATATAGTTCGTCTTATCATCCTCATATGAATGGACAGACAGAAGTAGTGAACAAAAGTCTGGGAGACTTGCTGAGAAGCTTGGTGATAGAACACCATAGCCAGTGGGACAACATATTACCACAGGTAGAATTTTCTTATAACGAATCAGTTAACATGAGCATAGGGCAGAGTCCATTTCAGATTGTCTATGGCATGTAGCCAAGAGGAATTTCCGAGTTGAGGTATTTAGAATAGATTGCAACTAGGAGTGCTAGTGCAAAAGATTTCGCAGAGGCAATGAAATAACTTCACAGCCAGGTGAAGGAGCGACTACAGAATTCAAGCCAGAAGTATAAGTGTAGAGTAGATCAGCACATAAGAAAACTTCAGTTTGAGGTTAGTGACTTGGTTCTGGCACATTTGAGAAAGGAAAGGTTTTCGAGAGGAACATATAATAAGCTGAAGATGAAGAAAATCAGGCCAGGTAGGGTCTTGAAGAAATTTGGGACGAATGCTTATGAGATTGAATTACCCGATGGGATCAGAATTTATTCGATATTCAATATCTCATATTTGTACCCATATAAGGCTGAGAAAATAGGGATTGGAGATGAGCAGCCAATGATTCAGTGGAGAAAACAGATGCCAGTTGAAGATAAGCCACAGATGGAGTGCATACTGGATAAAAGAGTGAGCAAGAGGACCAAGCGGAAGCAATACTTTGAGTATCTGGCCAAATGGAAGAACCATCCAATTGAAGATGCCAGCTGGGAGACCAAAGCAAAGATACAGAAGCATGGACAGACCGTGCGGGAGCTCATGGACAGGAGCCCGTGAAAATTTTCAAGCGAGGGAGTATGATGCAGGAGCATCGCCAATATCAAGCGAGCCAGCGCGGAGACAATGGACAGCTGGACAAGCGCCGGCACAAATTTTGAAAGTTCATTGAAGTGGATGCACCATATTAAATGAAGTCATTTTAGTGGAAGCGCACTTGTATAATGTAAATGAACCTTGAGAAATTCTCTCTCATTCTTAGTAGGTAGAAGGCATTTAAAGTAGTTAATGCAAGTAGGTAGAATTCAATTCTAGATTAGACAGTTTAGAGCGTAAGAGGGAAACAAGATATAGACACCCTCATTGTGTATTGTATGATAGTAGTGAGCATAGAGGAGAAGCAGAGAGCTGTGTAAGAACACCCATGTACAGATATTTGGATTAATAGAAAGAGGTTGATTCAAATTCATGGTTTCATGTTTGTTCTTTGTGTATTGATGCTGAATGATATGCTCATGGATGTTTGCTTCCTGTTATACATTTCCTTTATATGCTGTGTATATGATTTCATGTTTGAATTTGAAGTCTGAGAGGAAGTAGGAATGAGTTTCAATTGTTTCTCTATCTGAACAAGGATTCCTGCAAGGAGTGAAGTCGAATTGTCCACAAGGAGTGCGTTGACGAAGGGTTCAGACAGGGTCGCTTTTGTTCTCATTTCCGCAAAAGTGAAGATAGGCACAGGAGCCGTGCAAGGAGTGCACAGGCTGAGTGAAGTCTCAGGGTTGTGGACCTGAGTGAAGCATTGAGAAACTATTGCTGCAGGTGTGCGTAGGGTCGAAGGAGATTCAACACTTGGAAGTGTTTGAATATTGTCGCAAGGACTGTGCGCAAGAGTCTTTCTAAGGCTCAGGGTTATAAGGAAGATCAAGAAGGATAAGGCCTTCAAAACTGTTGAAGGACAATGCAGAGAAGTTGTACCTGGAAGAATTCAAGAAGGCGGCGTAATTTTGCGACGCAGGTGGACAAGTTGGTGGAGGAACACTTAGCTATTCACAGAAATCGTCAAGGAAGGAACGGACGGTCAGAATTCCCTGAGGAGAATTCGTGAATTTTCGTGAGCTGTTATATCTCACAGAGAAGTAGGGGAAATACTCTGAGTATTCCCGAAAGGTTCAAAGCTCAGGAGGGGCAGGGCCGCAGATCCGAGCCACAAGGACCGTCGGATTTACACGTGGAATTCCATATCGGGGTTTCATGGGTGGAAGTCTCGTAAAAATTGCAACGGGGATCGTGAAATCATGAAACACGATATCCCGAAAGCCAAGAGGATTTGTATGGGGCCATGGAAGAGTCAACGAGTGGACAGGTGGCACGTCATTTCAGAGTTTCGTGGGGTGAAGTCCTGAACTTGTTGCATTAGGATTTGCGATATTGAGAACTCCGAAATGTCGATGAAGTGAAGTAGTGTTGAAAATTCAAACTCGTGAGTATATCAGAGTTTCGGCAAATCGGGATTCAGGAGTCGGGGAACCGAGTTGTTCAACATCGCGAGTGTCGAAATTGCGATAGGGAAAATCCCGAAAGGAAAGGGAAAGAGAAGAGTCAGTGTTGACTGTTTTTTGGTTTCGGGGATCCAAGAGTCCAATGCTCAACCACTGACCTCGCGAAGTTGCGAAGTCCGATCTCCTAATTGCAAAGAGGGGATCCCATGAGGATTGTTGTCGGTGCATCTTTCCTGATAGGGAATTAGAAGGACCGTTTGGAGTTCTTCGGGCCAGTGGTAAAGGAAAGATCATGTGTTGACGTGGACTTCCGACCTGCAGGTTGTGGAGTGAGGGCATCGACATCACGGGAGATAGATATGTCATGGACTCTCGTCATCAGGAGTTCCGAAGTGTCAAAATGAAAAATCCTAGAAACCCAAAAAAGGCGCCTCACTCGGAGTGTTGGATACCGGGATTTTGGTCACCGGGAGATGGAGATGACAAGGACCCTTCATCAACAGGAGTCCCAAAATTGCAAAACGTGAAATGGCGAAATGATCTAAATCATTGGATCGAGGAAATCGTGGGCCGTTGATCTGACTCCATATTAGAGTATCTGATACTGGGATTTCGGATACCGGGAGGTTGAGAAGTCAAGAGTCAGGACATTGCATCACAGGAGTCCTGAAATCGCGAAACCCGAAGTTGAGAAATGATAAAGACTCCATACCGGAGTTTCGGATACCAAAAGTGGGAGGAGTCAAGAGTGAAGACTCTTCATCACAGGAGTCCCGAAATCATGAAACCCGAAGTCGCGAAATTTTAGTGAAGACAAGCTCCTTTTTCAGAGTTTCGGGGGTCATAAAATGGAGAGTACTAAAATAATCCACCGCAGTGATCCTGAAATGCTGAAGAATGGAATTCCAAAATGAACACAAGATTAGAGAATCTAATCCAACAGTGCATATGAAACTGAAGAAGATCGGAGGGCTACTGAAGAAATTCTTAGTGTAACTGCTAGAAACCACTGATGGTTTCTGTCAGAGGACTCGAAGAGACTTTTGTGTGATTCCAGAGGAACTGAAGGGTCACAAGGCATCTTCCAATAGGAGAAATGATTGTTCATGGAGGCTATTGACAGCTGGAAGAGCATTGGAGCCATTAACTGCGACAGAGAGGTTGAGGCCGACTACAACAAAAGATGAAGAATATCAACTACCTGTGATGTGAAGGAATTTGATCATGGCACCCAGTCAAGATGGACACATGGGAATAAAAAACAGAGAAGCTGAAGAGTTTCCATGATGAACAGGTAGAGCACTCGACATGCAGAGGATGTAGAACCAATGGACAAAGGGTATGCACAAGATGCACAGGGGGTATAAGAATGTGGAGAAAAGAAGAGATCAGGGTGGTTGCGGTGGTGATGAGAGATTAAGGTGTGAAGGAGGAGAAGCGCGTAGTAGGTGAAATCGACAGAAGACAAAAGGTGCATTGAAAGGGAATGGTGCACAGAGCAGGAAAGGTAGCAAAAGAAAAGGTGCAAGGGATGCGTGCAGGAAGACAGTGAAGAAGACAGAGTAGCGAAATCTTGCAGAACAATGATGAGTCTGGTAAGTTGTTGTTGAACACTATATCACTGTCATAAGTTTCAGTAATTCATATTGATAAAACAGGGTGGTAGGGAGGTGCTAGGGAGGACTGGTGTCCTCAGAGGTTCAAGTGGGTGCTTGAACACAGGGAGTTGTAGCTTCCTTCTAGTTGGTGCTAGAGAAACCAGGGATTTGGTGCTTCCTTCTAGTTGGTGCTAGAGAAACCAGGGAGTTGGTGCTTCCTTCTAGTGTGTGTTAGAGAAAACAGAGAGTTGGTTCTCTTAGCTAATTACATCTTGAAAAACAGAGGTTGTAGCCTCACAATGAGTAGGTGCTCATATGTATGATAATGTAAAGAATGTAAGGAATTATTATCATATAAAGAAGAAGAGGTTTTTATCCCTTATGGGTTTCCTTGGGTAATATATGTCTCTGTGTATTTCATATATGTGACTAATGTTGAATATGCCATTGCCTGTTTTCCTGCATTATCATTGAGTGCCTTGTAAAGAATTTAAAAGAAGCATAATTGTTTAAGTACGGTAATAACTGATTCACCCCCGCCCCTCTCTCAGTTGTCCAACAATTGGTATCAAAGTTGGACCCTTTTGTCTAACGGTAGATCCTAGAGATTAAACATGTCAAGCCATGAAGGAAATTCAACCAATAAGGCCCCTATGTTCAACGGAACAAACTTTGCCTTCTAGAAAGTTAGAATGAGAACCTACATAATGTCTTTAGGTGAAGATGTTTGGGATGTGGTAGATACTAGTTATGTAAAGCCAGTTTTACTAGCTAATAAGGATGACAAGCTAGAATTTAGCTTCAACGCTAAGGCTATGAATGCTATCTTGAGTGGACTTGTAGAAGCAGAATTCGTAAAAGTTATGCACCTAGGAACTGCCAAAGAAATGTGGGACAAACTCATTAGCAGTTATGAAGGTAATGAGAAGTTAAAGGGTGCCAAGCTTCAAACCTACAGAATACAGTTTGAATAGTTGAAGATGAAGGAAGATGAAACTGTTGGAAAATATTTTCTGAGAATAGAAGAAATGGTAAATGCAATGAAAGCACCTGGTGAAACAATTAAGGAACCTTCTTTAATTCATAAAATCTTGAGATCTCTCCCAGATAGGTTCAATCTGAAGGTCTCTGCTATAGAAGAACTAAATGATCTAAAAACCTTGGAGTTTGATCAACTTCTAGGAACATTGACTGCATATGAAATGAGAATAGTTAAAGATAAACCCACCTCCAGAGAAGCATCATTTAAGGTAGACAAGAATGAGGATTCTAAGCCCGATGAAATTGAAGAAAAATTTGTGAAGAGACTGAAGAAGGGATCCGGAAAATACAATGGTAAACTACCTTTCAAATGTTTCAACTGTGGTAGGATAGGTCATTTTGCAAATAAATATCCCCACAAAGGAAAGGATCAGACATGTGATGATGAGGAGAAGTATAAACACATAAATTTCTTTAAAGAGAATAACTTTAAGAAGAAAAGTTTATGCGTAAACAATGATGATGATCCTTCAGATGATGAAGACAATGAATCATCTATTGAAGATAAACTAAATGACTTCATACTTATGGTGAAAGAGGATTATGATAATAACAACACAGGGAGTGATGTTAATGAAGAAGAATTTGTGGTTGACATGGAAGGAGAACTGATCAATGCACTGGAAGAGATTGACAGACTAAGAATCAAGAATAGAAAGAAAATACAATTGTTGATACGGTTCGAGAAAGACAGTAAAGAACCTGATGAATACCTTGTCCAACTAAAAGTAGAATTAGAAGAGGCAAAGAAAATTGAAGACATTCCGAAGCGACAGTTATCAGAAAAGAAGGCAATATGTGAAGCATTAGAACAAGAAGTAGTGAAAACTAGGAAAGAGATGGAGAAGTTTCAAGCCTTGTATAATCAGAATATGTCAAGTATCAAAGCCTTAAAAGGATTAGCCACCATTCTGAATCAGCAAAGGAATCCAAAGATAAAAACTGGTTTGGGTTATGAAGAGGGATCAAGTACTGGCAAGTCAAGAAACGAAGAACCTATCAAGTTTGTCAAATGTACAACCAATAACAACAACGAAGCTGCAGAAACAAAGGAAGACAATTAGCCGCCCAGGACGAGTAAGAAAATAAATGCTAGAACTGAATCTGTAGAACAAATAAATAATGCGTTCACTGTTGAAAGACGTCATCATCATAGAAGAAATCGATTTGCACAAAAAAGACAACCATTTCCCAGGTACAAAGAAATTTTCCATGGCTATTGTTTCTACTGTTCTAACTTTGGTCACAAAGCTGTAAATTGTTCATTAAGACTTAGACATTAGAAATTAAGATTTCAAAGGAATAAATACTTCCCACAACAAAGAATGATACAACCAAGTAACAATTCTTCACAGACTGCAAATTGCCAAATTAATTCTAGGGACATGCAACTAAGGAGGCCAAGTAATAATCAACAGTCAATGAGTAGACAACACTGCAACAATAAGTTTGACCTATTGAATAATGAGATTGAATTCTACACCTATCATAACTTTAGACATAAATCTATTAACTGTCGGTTAAGGAACTACGGACCAGATTCAAAATCTCCTGCTGAAAATGTCAAGTTTTGGAAGAAGAAGGAAAGTGACAAGTGTGGATTAGTATTTTCCACTCAAATAAAAATGAACCCTTGGTATATAGACAATGGATGCTCCAAACACATGACATGATAAAAAGGAAAGTTTTTATCTCTAAGTGAAAGCAAATCAGGAAACGTAACCTTTGGAAATGATGCTCCAAGGAAAATAAAGGGCAAAGGGATGGTGAGCTTAAGTAATGGAAAAGGAAAAGTCCAATATGTTCTACTTGTAGATGGGTTGAAACATAATATGCTCAGTGTAATTCAAATGTGTGACAGAGGATGTGAAATGGTGTTCACATCCAAGGACTGCAAGATCAAATCTATAACCTCAGGACAAGTGGTGGCCAAAGGCATAAGGACAGAAAATAATGTATATGTGTTGAAAGAAAATAGAGAAGAATGTCATCTAAGAATACATGATGAAAACTAGTTATGGCATAGAAGACTTGGACATCTAAACTTTGACCACTTAATAAAACTCAAAAAAATCGAGGCATTAAAAGATCTTCTGAGAATATCAAAGCCCCAAGATTCAATGTGTAGACCCTGTCAAGTAGGGAAGAAAAATAGGTCATATTTTAAGTCCAAGAGTTTTACTTCAACAGAGAAACCACTCCAACTAGTTCATATGGATTTATGTGGACCATCAATATAGGAAGGCATAGGGAAAGAAAACTACTTCATGCTGATTATCAATGATTACTCCAGACTTGGGTTGTTTTTCTCAAGGAAAAGGTTGAAGCATTTGAGAAGTTTAAAATATTTAAGGCTTTAACTGAGACTCAAACAGGCAAGAGGTTAAAGGCAGTAAGATCAAATCGGGGAGGAGATTTTATGTCAAGAGACTTCAAGGAATTCTGCGATGAGCATGGGATCAAGAGAGGATACACAATCCCAAGAACTCCATAACAAAATGGAGTTGTTGAGAGGCAAAACAGAACAGTGCAGGAAATGGCCAGGTCAATGATGAATGAGAAGACCATTGGCCAAACCTACTGGGTAGAAGCAATACACACAACAGTTCATGTTCTTAACAAAGCTCACCTCAGCCCACAAAGTGACAAGACACCTTATGAACTATGGTTTGGGAGACCTACTTCAATTAAACACTTCAAAGTCTTTGGGAGTAAATGCTACATAAAGAATAATGATGAGAACCTCGGAAAATATGATGACAGGGCTGATGAATGTATCTTCTTAGGTTATTCTACAAATAGTAAACGATATAGATGCTATAATAAGAGGTTGCATAAAATGGTTGATTTTATTGATGTAAAAGTTGATGAAGGAATCCCAGCAAGAGAGATGTACAGTAATGAGTCTTCTACAGAAGAAACAACTAAAGCTGAAGATGAACAGGTCCAAGAATCAAAAAATGAAGACTCAGACACTCAGACAGACTCAAATCAGTAGTCAACTTCAAATTCCTCCTCTAGAATCATTCAAAAGAATCATCCTACAAGTCAGATAATTGGAGAAAAAGACAAAGTTGTACAAACCATGAGAAATCTAATAAAAAACACCAAACAGTCTCATATAGCTTTCATATCCATGTTGGAACCAAAGAATTTTAATGAAGCCAACAAAGATGACCACTGGGTTAAAGCAATGAATGATGAACTTGATTAGATTGAGAAAAACAATACGTGGGAAATGGTTCAGAGACTGGAAGGTAAAAATATCATTGGTTCCAAATGGATCTTTAAGAACAAGTTGAATGATCAGGGACAAGTTGTCAGGAACAAAGAAATATTGGTCTGTAAAGGCTATGCTGAAATAGAAGGACTGGATTTTGATGAAACATTTGTGCCCGTAGCAAGGTTGGAAGCTATCAGAATATTTATTTCCTATGCTCGTCATAAAAAGTTTAAAGTCTATCAAATGGATGTCAAGTCAACTTTCCTAAATGGAGATTTAAATGAATAATTCTATATGGAACAACTAGAGGGTTTCGAACTCTCCGGTAACCCTGACTTGGTATGCAAGCTAAAGAAATCTTTATATGGATTAAAAAAAGCTCCTTGTGCCTGGTATCATAGACTAGATACGTATCTTAAAGACAAAGGGTTCAAGAGAGGAACAATTGACAACAACCTATATATCAAAACAGAGGGTCGTGATTTGCCCATTGTGTTGGTCTATGTAGATGACATCATCTTTGGATGTAATAAGGATTCATTGGTAAAATGGTTTTCTTCTACCATGGAGTCTGAGTTTGAAATGTCTATGATAGGTGAATTTGTTGGATCATGTTGTCATTGATGCCAATGGTTTGATTACTTGGGAGATTGTTGGATCAAATGTCATTGATTGATGTCAAGTAAGTCATTGATTGATGTCAAGTAATTGATTGATATGATGCCCTTGATGAGAATGTTATATGTCCAAGTGGAAACCAATCGATGCAAAGATGAATCATTATTGTCTTATCATGGTTGATAAGGTGCACAAATAGATGAACTCCAAAGTGGTCCCCTTATGGTGAAATCCTTCACGTGAAGATGCTTTATGGAATGAGTTATCCTAAAAGAATGGTTGGAGGACCCAATATTGCATGTGGAATAATGAGATGAAGATCAATGAAGTTGTTGGTGAAACTATCCTAGATGGATAGTGCTTGTCATGCCATTTCCGGTGGTATGTGG
>JZKD02S2165199.1:13300-23770 GCA_000966675.3 Picea glauca
GATAGGAGAAATCAGAATCTATGTAGATTTAAGGAAACTGAATGATGCATGTTTACATGATCCATTCCCTACATTTTTTACTGATGAAGTGTTAGATAATGTAGGAGGACATGAAGTTTACTCCTTCATAGATGGATTTTCAGGTTATCACCATATCAGGATTGCTAAGAAAGACAGACATAAGACCACATTTGCAACAGAATGGGGTTCTTTCTAGTACACTATGATGCCTTTTGGATAGAATAATGCACAAACCATATTTTCCAGGGCGGTGGTCGAAGCATTCAAGGAATTTTTACATAAATTTTTGGAAGCATATTTTGATGATTGGACTGTCTTTAGCTTATTGAAAACTAATATTCAATGTTTGAGACTAATGTTGGATAAGTGTAGGCAATGTAAGATTTCCATGAACCTGAATAAGTGCATCTTCCTTTCACCTTTTGGAGTATTACTGGGACACATTGTATGTAAGAAGGGGATGTTGGTAGATCCTTCCAAGATTTCCATCATTGTTGATCTACCTCCTCCTACTTTGGTTAGACAGTTGTGCACTACACTAGGACATAATGGATACTATAGAAAGTTTATCAAGGGCTATGCATAGATAAAAGAACCCATGGAAAATATTATAAAGAGAGATCGTAAGTTTCAATGGTCATAGGAATTCCATCATAGTTTTGACACGCTAAAGCAGAATATGGTCATTGCGCCTATTGAGGTGTTTCTAGATTAGAGTAAGGAATTCCACGTCCATGTTGATGCTTCATCTATTGCATTAGGAGCAGTGTTAGCACAACCAATAGCAGGAGATATTGACCACCCGCTAGCCTTTGCTAGAAGGAAGCTCTCTACAACTGAGATAAATTACACTACCATTGAAAGAGAAGGTTTAGCTATGGTGTATGCACTGCAGAAGTTTCAACACTACTTGTTGGGAGGACATTTTAAGATGTTCACTGATCACTCTGCATTGAAATACTTAGTCAACAAGCCAGTGTTCGGGGGAAGAATATGCAGGTGGCTACTATTCTTCCAGGAATATGATTTCGATATTGTGGTCAAGCCAAGGAGAATGAACAGGGGACCTGACCACTTGTCTAGGTTAGATCATGGAGAGGAACCTACTAGTTTGGAGGATACACTACCAGATGCATAGTTTCTCACCATCAAAAAAGTTGATGATCACTTTACCGAGATAGTCTAGTTCATATCTACAGGAATGGCACCCTGCGAATATACAATTATTCAGAAGAAACACTTGGTAGTTTGCGCTATAGATTTTTCACTTATAGATGGAAAAATATATAAGATGGGACCAGATGAGATTTTGAGGAGATGCATTATGAGGGAAGAAAGACCACTCATTCTAGAAGAAGCACATGAAGGCATCGCAGGAGGACATTATGCAGGGAAAGAAACAATGCAGAAGGTTCTTAGAGTTGGCCTCTGGTGGCCCACCTTACACAAAGATGCTAAGGAATACTACAGAGTCTACGATGTATGCTAAAGAGTTGGGAAACCTACCAGAAGAGATGAGATGCCTTTAGCACCTCAGCTAACTTTACAAGAATTCAAGAAATGGGCCATTGATTTTGTGGGACCTATCAACCCACCAATAAAGTGCACAGGATCTTGATACATCATCACTGCAACAAAGTATTTGACCAGATGGGCAAAAGTAAGAGAATTTAAGGTTTGTAGTGCAACTACAGCTACGCGATTCATATTTGATGATATCGTAACTAGATTTGGATGCCCAAAGATCCTCATGAGTAATCAAGGCACACATTTTATTAATACGACTATTCAAGCCTTGACTCGGGAATTTGAATTTCACCACCAGAAGAGCACGCCATACCACCCACAAGACAATTGTACAGTCGAAGATTTCAATAATATCTTGGAGACAACGTTGACTAATATTTGTAGTGTTAACAAAAATGATTAGGATTTAAGAATTCTAGTAGTATTATGGGCTTATAGAACCACTTGAAAAATGATGACAATGTAGACTCCCTTTAAGTTAGTTTATGGCCTGGAAGCAGTGGTACCTATGGAATATTTGGTTCTAAGATTAAGAATCACAACATTTATAGGTGTGGATGACACAGGCATTGTGCGAGATAGGATTGTGCAGTTGGTGGAACTAGAGGAAGACAGGTTTATTGTAGGATTTCATCAGTAGGTACAAAAGGAACAAGAAAAGACCTACCCTGACAGACATATCAAGAAGAAAGCATTTAAGAAAGGCGATTTCATATTGGTATATGACATAAATTTCATGAAGCATCCGGGGAAGTTCAGGACACATTGGCTTGGGCCATATGAGGTTTCCTATGTTACAAAAGGAGGAGATGCGCAGTTGAAGACCCTGAATGGTGAATGGAAGGAAGGTTTAGTAAATGGGAGCCGGTTGAAATTGTATTATGACAACCATATTCCTCACAGATCTCAGTAAAAGAAGAGGAATAAGGGTCTAGGTACTAGGTGAATTTGAAACTGGGTACAAGACACATAAAATACAGTATGCACACAATAGGGAGGGACAGAGAAGAAAGCATAGGCTGCTCCGCGCAATCTGTAGTCGAAGTAAAATAGAAGGTTCAATATTGCAGTGACTCGGAATGAGTCACATGTGAGTGTTGGGGGCCTATTGGCCCTTTTGTTATGGAAGGAAGCGAATATTAAGGAAGAGGAGCGAAGAATGAACTATGTGGAAGGCACATTAACCGATAATGGGTTGAAGTGTTCAAAGAAGAAAAAAAGAAGGAGAGAAGTAAGGGAAAGTTATCTGTTGAAAGAGAAGATCAAGGAATACATATCAACAAAGAATATGGATCATGGACAACTCAACAAGAGGAAAAATCCACCAACGGATTCTTTGGAGCACCTCACGGAAAGGAAGGAAGAACAGGTTGGTGAAGCCCTTAAGGTATGAGTTGTGTGGGACCTATGGTTTTGACACCTAGGGTTTTGACACTTTGGCATCATTCTAAGGTTGTCTGAGAGTCAATATAATGTATAAATAAAGATCTAGAGGAGTGACGAAGGGTTGTTTATGTTAATTGATTATTATTGCTGTGTAAGAGAAGTATTGTATTGTGAGAGCATTCTTGTATTGTGGATGTTTAGTTGGGTGCAAAGATCAACCCTGAAGCTAGGTGCACAGGGAGGGGAGAGAAACAAAAGGAGAGAGAGAGATATATGTAGCTAAGTGCACAGATAGAACTGTATGTTTCCATTTAATATATCAAGAAACACAGTTTTGTGGACGTATCCCTAAGGAGAGGGTGAACCACGTATATCTTGTTGTTCTATGTGATTGATGTTGTGTTAGTTTCCATCCATTATACTGTCATTGCATTATTGTGTTTAATACAAGATATAAATTGTGAAATAGGATTAAGCATGGTAAAGAATATCTAGATTGATTGGTGTTTTTTTTTAGATTCACTTTTCATTTCCTATGGTTGTAGACACCTATGTCCTGCAACCCCCCTATTGCTACTTCATATGAGATTGCATCTTCTTCGCGGGTGTTTCCGAAAGGGCCAATAGTTAGGGATTTTTGGTGCTCTGTAAGAGTTGAACCCTGGGTCTGCCCCTGTGCCAACAAAAATGAAGGATTGGGAAAAAATGGACACTTCATCCTCATGTTTTATGGAAAGTGGATCAATAACCACATTGTCTTTTCCTTTCTTGTAAATGATCTCATAATCGTATCCAAAGAGATTAGTCACCCATTTTTGTTTCTCTAGGGAGTAAAGGTGTTGTTACAAAAAGTACTTGAGGCTTTGATGATCTGTCTTAATTTGGAAGTGCTTACCCAATCGATAAGGGCACCAAATATCCACTGCATGAAGAATAGCCAACATTTCCTTTTCATAGATTTATTTTCCCAAATTTTGCTCGAACAGTTGTTTGTTGGTAAAGGCCAAAGTTCGACCCTCTTACATAAGGACTGCTCCAATTCCTTTCTCGAATGCATCACATTCCAAGAAAAAATTCTTTTTGAAATTAGGAAGGGCCATGACTAGAGTTGTGCACATGGTTGTCTTCAAGGTTTGAAAGGCCTGAGTAGCTACAAGAGTCCAAGTGAAATAATTATTTTTAAGGAGAGCAGTGAGAGGGGCCGCAATATTTCCATAATTCTTAACAAACTTGTGATAATAACCTGTTAAAACCATAAATCCACACAATATTTTGAGAGTCTTTGGGTGAGGCCAATCTTGCATAGCTTCAATATTTTTAGGATCCACCCTCACACCAGCCTTGCCAACAAGATGACCCAAGTACTCGACTGTCGAGGCGCCAAAAGAACATTTAGATTGTTTAAGGAAAATTCAGTGTTGAGAGAGTAGATGGATAACTTGATCCACATGAGCAAGATGGGTTTTCTAGGTTTTACTATAGATGAGGATATCATCAAATAAAACAAAAACAAAATAACGGAGAAAAGGATGAAATACATGATTCACGAGGCTTTGGAATGTGGATGGAGCATTACACAAGCAAAAGGGCATGACCAAAAAATCATAGTGGCCCTCATGAGTTCGAAATTTAGTCATAGGAATGTCTTCCTTGTTCATACGTATCTGGTGGTATCCAGAACAAAGATCAATTTTAGTAAAGAATTGGGCACCACTCAATTCATCCAAGAGGTCATCAATGGTAGGAATGGGAAATTTGTCATTAATGGTGAGTTTTTTGAGGGCACAAAAGTCAAGACACATGCACCAAGAACCTTATTTATTAAGGACCATGACCATAGGATAAGATTAGGGGCTCATACTAGGATGGATAACATCTGCATTGAGCAATTCTTGAACAATTTTCTCAATTTCATTTTTTTTGGAAAAGGGATGACAATAGGGACATATATTAGGAGGAAGGGTGTCGGGGACAAGGGGAATGGAATGATAATGATCACCATGGGAAGAAGGGAGTCCCTGGTGAGTGGAAAAAAAAACTTTATGATTAGAGAGGATGGATTGGAGGTCCTATGACATAGAAGGTGTCCCAATGGCCTAAATGGCATGGAGTTGTGCAATAATGCTAGAATGACCCTTTTTGAGCATATTTTCTATGCGATGGGAACTGATGATCTCCAAGAAACCAGAGTTTATGCCTTGGAACTTATATTTTTGGCCCTCCTGGTCGAATTGCATGGTTAATTCCTTAAAATCCATGAGAATGGGACCCAAAGTCCTTAGCCATTCTACACCTATTACACATTATTTTGGTCACCCTAGTGATGTTCTACAAGAATGTGTTCAGGATCTCAAAAGGATCTTTTGCATGAGAAAATTAATTGATATCTCCCTCCACAAAAATTGTTTTTAGAAGAACGTTGCATGCTAAGAGTAATACACAGTGAAAAAATGCCTTATTTCCACAGGCTTCTCTATAGACAGGGTGTGGCAGCGTTTTAAGAATAAGAAAAGGGACGAAGTTCATAAATGTTATAGAAGGGAATCTTCTATAATATGAGGTGGAATTCATATGGTTGGGATCCTACTGGCTTCTTTGATTTGGTGGGATCATCCTGATCTCTTTAACCATTTATCTTCCTCCTATATAATGATGGATCTCTCATGGAAAAGGTTAAGAAAAAGCATTAATCAATAACAAGGAATGATTAAGGTTGAATAGGCTGTGAATTGTGTGAGGTACTCTACATTATATGCTTGAAGGATTCATCTCATCTTATCAATTTATTGTGGATCATCTTCATGCAAGCTTGGAGCAAGTGTGTGTGTCAAGAGCAAGGGCCACCAAAAGGGAACTTAGCAACATCAAGGTTATTTGGTTGTACCTTCCACTTTCTCTTAATATAATACAATGTCATGTTTCTTTCCCATAAAATCATTCTCATTTTATTACATGATTCCTTGATCACATGTATAAGTCTTCATTGAATATACTATTATTGTTTTCACTTTGGTCGATTTGTGTTTCATTGCAGGATCAATAACACAAGAGCACCAGAGCGTAGAGGGAAAAAAGAGTCATAAGGATGCGATATTCAAAGGTATGTTACTCATCCTTTCTTTGACAGTAGATTCAATGATTAGATCTTGGGGAAATCACCATGTCTTGTTTTGTTTTGTTATAGATCTAGGTGGATCTAGGGAGATCAGTTTATGTCCACATTTACCGATATATCCAATAACAACACCCAACACAATCTCATAATTTCCCATGTCAATAGGAAACATATGATATTTCATGTGGTACTAACCAATTTGGAGACACACATTTTCACAATGCCCCTCACATTTCATGGACCCACCATTGGCAATCGTGATTTGAAAATTATTGATGGTACAAATATAGAAATTAGTTTCTTGGGAAATGCGATGATGAATAAAATTATGGGTTCTTCCACTATCAACAAGAATGATGACCTTCCTATGCTTAATTTAACCAATGAACTCGAGGGTTTGGGGAGTAGAGAAGCCAGTAAGAGAATTCATGGAAATGACCAGTTTGACTTCAGGAGGGTCGGAGGGAGCGGTTAGGTCAATGGGTCCAGGTGACATGGCCACAAGCGGAGCCTCAACATCGTCCTCGGAAACATCCTTCGAGATGGCCATAAAAATATTTTGTTCCTTACACTTGTGCCCAAGAAAATATTTGTCATCACAATTATAACAAAGGCCTTTGAGTTGGTGTTCAACCATTTCTTCCCTGGTCAATTTATAGATCTTTAATGGAGTATAAGGAGGAGTGGGAGTGACTGGTTTAGTGCAAGGAATAAAGGATGGTTTTTGGTTTTGAGAAGAGACAATCTGTTGTGATTCCTTAGCTCTTTTAGTAGCGTCCACCCAACTCTGAGGTCGATCCATGAGGAAATGGGCACAAATATCATCCTTGAGTCTAATGATAAAACATTATCGAAAAGAAGCATTAGGCATGCCCTTTGTACAAAAATCCAATCACTCAAAAGAAGCTATGAAGTCTTCCACTATGACAAATTATTTCAACTTTGTCAAACAACCTAAATGGTTGGTGTCAGTGTCAAAGCATTCATAAATATCGGCCACAAATTATGTCCAAGCGACATACCCTTGGCAGGCATTTTTTCTACATTTCCACCATTGCCAATGTTCTTGATCTAGATGGAGAACACCATACCGTAGTTTGGCCAACTCATCTATAATTCCATACAAAGAGAAATATTATTCCATTTGAGTTACCTAAGCCAGTGGGATCTGAGCCATAAAATTTGGTCACATCCACATGCAGAAGGCATAGTTCACGCTGAAAGTGGTGGGGCTGAAAATTATGGGAATGAGAGGAAGTTTCACCTTCGGGTTGCAAAGGTGGGTCAGATGAGGGAATATTTGCATGGATATGGAACTTGGCGCAGATCATCGTAGTGAAGGATTCAAACTGGGTATTGAAGGATTCAAATTGCGTAAAGAGGTCATGTGTGATGTCCTCCATTTTGGCATCGATAGAGGAATGCATGTTTTTATTGATGGTGGCAACATTGGCACTAAGCGATCTCACTTCTTGTTGGGTTTTTGTGAAATTATAGTACAAGGAATTGAAACGAGCTTCCAAGTCTTGTCTACAGGTTCGGGCCATGATGAAGATGGAAAATGACAACGAGCGGGTGGGACCACACATAAATGGATTATGGGTGAAGTGTATAACAACTATTAGGTCTATGAGGGGAATCCGATGGGGGAAATTCTAAATAAGGGTTTTGAAAGGGGGTCGGGTCCATGAGAAAACATTTTTTGCTGAAAAATGATAGGTATGGCTGCGATAAGGGAGAATAGAGAAATCCAATGGGATAGGTCTCAAATAATGGTGCCAATAAGATCCAGACTCTGATATGAATAATCTTACAGTGACAAAATGCCCAAATGATTAGCAGGAAGAAATGTGTAGTAATTTCGCAACTCGAATGTAGGAGACACAGTTCTGTGACAATAGATCTTGTTTTTTTTTTTTTGTTTCCATCCCAAGGGTTAGGGTATTCAAGGGTTCTACAAACAAGTGTTTTTCATGTGCTATAGCTCTCTGATATATGTGCGGGATCCAATAGTAGTACTCGGCCCAATATCTCAGGGCACCAACTAAGGAGGCTACACCATGCCCTTATCCGTACTACCCAACTACCCAGGTACTAGAGAGTGTCTTACCTAGTGTTGTTCTCAGTGGAAATATAGCATTCAGGTGGATGATTGGTTTAACTATGGAGAGATTTAGGAGATCCAAGTCGATCCATATAGAATTGTTGTTTGATGTGCTACCACTTGAAGGGGTACCAACAGGGGTTACAAGGGTGGCCAACAAATGCGTGCTTAAGTACCACTTGAATTTCCTGCGTGTATGAATACCCTACCATGGGTTTATGTGTGTAAGAATATATCTATGTAGATTTAAGATGCCATAATACGTCTCTACCTTGAAAAAAATTTAACCCACAGTTTTTTGCTGAAGAAGGTGCTTTGATACCACTTGTAATATTCCAGATATAAAACAATATGAAAAATATAAATAATTAGCTAAAAATGGAAGATAAACAATGATATAACTAGAAAAAACACCACAATAACACCAGAATAATACCATAGTAACACCAGAAAGAGCACTTTGATTACTGAGAGCAATTTTCACTTGCCTCTTTGAGGGATAAACCTCCAGTAGAGCAGAGCTCTATTACAATAATATCCAAGAAAAAACTTCTCATACCCTCTACTCATGTTTATACTAAATATGTCTATCCAAAAGAAAAATCTAGAGGAAGATCCTTCTAGAAGTGGAAGCTTCTATTAGGTCTTCTTACATTTGAATTATTATTCCTGATTGCTAGGCCTTATTAATATTGGCCTTTATTACATTGAAATATATTATTCTACGTATGTGAGGGGTTAGGTCCCTAACAAAAAGAGATGCATAAAGTGTCATACTTTGGACATACAAGATACCAAAAAACTATCACGGATGTAAGAGGCCAACATTTTTGGCCTGGTATGAAGAAATATGTCACTGATTATTTTACCATATGCATGGAGTGTTAGAAGGTAAAGGATTAGCACATACATCCAGTGGGACTGTTGCAGTTGTTGCCCATTTATAAATGAAAATGGAAATTTGCTACTATTGATTTCATTACCAAATTTCCTAAGACAACAAGGCAACATGATTCCATTATAGTAGTGGTGGAGAAGTGATCCAGGTGGATATTGGTGGCCACTCACCTATTCCAAATGGCTCCTCTTGATAGTTTTTTAGTTCAACACGTTCTTCTATTCTTCTTTGTAATTGTGGGTTATACACTTCCAGGGTTGTCTGAACACCACACATATTCTGGGTGGATATTGGTGACCTCCCATCTAATCCAACTATCTTATTTTGTATGCTTTCATGACAACACAACTTGATTTACTTCCAGGGCCATTTTGGGGCCCTTAACAATTTTTTTTTGTATCACCACAATCAAACTGTAGATGAAGTCAAATTTTGATAGTGTAATATGTATATCTCTAAACGACCTTTCCGATGAGATATCACGCAACTAAAATGGAGGTCATATGAAAAAGTTACAACCCCGAGAAGTTGAGGTACCAACTTACCCATAGGGGACCACATAAATTTTGGTGTTTCATCCCCTAGGGTTAGGTTTTTAGATGTGTAGGGTTTTGGCATTCATGAGTAATATCAAAAAGGCCTGTGGAGCCTCATTGTAATCATTCTACTCAGACGATTGCACGTAGACCCCACATCTCTTCTCAAAGATAGATACCACCATTAGAGTAAGTGTTTCAGTTATGCAGTTTTACATTTTCATCCTATTTCATTTATTCAATAGAAGATATTGTTCATTGGATATATGTGTTATTCTTCATATCTATGTGTTTATTGTATTAAGTCTGTTAATCAATTCATTCCACTCCTAAATATGGATTAGTTGTATCAGAGCGTCATGTTCTTCATTTATTTTTCTTCATGCATGTCCCTGATAAGATCTAGGTACAAGAATTTGGGACTTGAACCAATCGAGTTGTTGCAAGATCGATCGCGTCGAGCTCAACAAAAAATCATGGGAGACGAAAATATATATGATGGAGCAGGAGATCCTTTTAAAATGTTTCTCAAGGAAGCCTTTGTGTGACAAAGGAATGAAATTATGGACAAATTTGCACAGATCCTTCGACAACTTCCCACCATAGAAGCATCTTCATCAAGCGACCATGCAACCCCCTTCAAGGTACAGGTAAATTTTGATATTCCACTATTTGAAGGACTAATATATGTGGATGTTGTAGATAAATGGTTGAATCTGCTCGAATGGTATTTTTCGGTCCACAATTTTTTCAATAGGGAAAATATTACTTTTTCACTCCTCAAGATTGTCCCCCATGTTAAGGATTAGTGGGACACTTACTTTGAGAAAAGGCCCATAGGGGAATCTGTAATATTTGTGGCTTCCCCTACATGGGATTCCTT
>JZKD02S2165210.1:11188-22344 GCA_000966675.3 Picea glauca
AGAAGACTTGTATTCTTGAAAATATTTGCAAGTTAAATTTATGTGTTAAAAACAAATGGATCAACTTTGCAACACAATTTTTAATAGGATTTACTCATTCAAGATGCATATAACAACAACATAATCAATGAACATAAAACACATAACACAACAATTGAAAAAGGAGTTCACCCCTCTCTTGGGCTACATCTCCTGGTCCATCTTCCAATGGATCATTTGTATTATTTTCTCAAAGTGCTCAAAAATGTCCTTTACAATGCTCAAAATGCCAAATAGACTGCTCCAATGGCTTTAGAACATCCAAAAACCCCTAGCTAGGATTTTTCGGCACCTCGTTTGGCCAAAACATGAAGTAGATAGGCTTCCTGGAAGTCTCCCCTTCAAGCTTGTTGTCTCTGCATCTACAAAACGCACCTTCTCTGGATCAACCTAGCCCACACGCAATTTAAAGAATAAAAACTTGGCATCAGGCACAACTGCACAATCGGTCCAAACTGTCGAACCGTTACGTGCCGGCCCTAACTACCAAGGCCCATGGGCACATGGCTGGCATATGACCGCGCGCTATACAACAGGGCTTAAGTTTCAACAACCGTTTGATAACAGTAATGCTAACCCGCGCGCATATATATATATATATTGGTCACATGGAATACCAAATTGTGCATATATTTAAACAGTTATAACATGGTTACGGTGGGTCTAACCACCATGGCTCCGATCGCATACAATACAACATATGACCACGGGATGGGGCTTAGCCCCGGCCCGGTCCATGCCCCCACATACATTTAAACAAATTTAAATATAATGCAATGTATATACATAACAAGGAACATGTGTGGGTGCGTTGGTTGGGCAACCTTTCCAAAAGATTTACCCTGCCCGGAGGTCACGGGGTCGACTCCTGCTAAGTGCAAAGGTTTTAACCAAACAACAGGTGACACATGGAGGCCTTTGATTGGGCCACGTGTCGCCATCCCATTCACTACCAACAAACATGTCACATGCCAACTATCTAATAACTATCTTCCATGTCAGCGTACAACCTGCCACATCATCCGTACGACCTACCATGTCATCATTCGTACGGACTGTACAGTCAACATCCCTTTTTTTCCTGTTTGCCATTTTGAACAGAACGTGATATCTCTCGCTCCCAACATCTGTTTGAACCCAAACGAGTTGTTTTGGGTTCGCAACGATGAGGCCTATGCTCTTGTTCGTTTTGAAGTGATTCCAAGCACTTCAAATTTTTGAGCAAAATTCGATCCCCTGATCAATGGCCCTGACTATTTCGGGAAGTTCCTCCACAAGATCCTGAATCCCTTGTACCCAGGATTCCCAAAATCCCGGTACCCAATATGTCGAAATTCTCTCGGATACATTGCTTACCTGAATGCTTCTCTGGGACTTTGCGTTTCAGAACTTCGTGACTCCCGTTGCATCAGCTTTTCACTGTCCTCTGGTACTCCTGATACCCGATTCCCAGAAGTACTTCTCCTTCTGGGAATTTCCCCAAAATCTTGGATTGATTCCACGTGTCCTCCCTCAGATGGACAGTCCTCTTCATTTCGCAATTTCACAACTTATGACTCCCTGTGACACAATCTCCTCTTTCAAATCAAATCCCCAGTAACCAAAATCCCGGTGGACTCTCGATCTTCGCCATGTATCCTCCACGAATGGGTGGTCCAGATCATTTCGGGACTTCACTAGGTGCGAAGTCGAGAAAAAAATCCTTCCTCTGTGTTTCTCGATGTCTGATTCCCCGAAGTGGGTGATCTCGTGACACGTGTACTCCCTCATATGGACAACTGCGATCTTTTCACAATTTAGGGACTTTCGTCGTGGAGTGTCCTAACCTTCGTCAAAAATACCTCTGAAATCCCAAAGTCCGAAATCCCGATGTGCTCACACTTTCAGGACTTTCATGTCCGCTATTCTGTGACTGAGCGTTTAAACCTCGTGTATCTCTCGACATATCTTACAACTGTCGGCTATTCTGAGCGAGATCCAATGGCTCAGAATCTCGTCTATCCTACGCGCTCCTCCACTACTCCCTGAACGTGGAAACTTCAACGGTCCAAATCTCTTTGGCTGATCCAACGACAGTTGTGCTCCTCCTGAGCTTACACACTTTCTTCCTGACTTGGAAGAATTCTCCAAGTGCAGAAGGCCTCAACCTTTGCTCCTCTCCTCTGCAAATTCTTTACCTTGAGTCTTGCCTGCGTACATGAAAACGCTCTCCCTCCTGAGTTTTCTTATTACTCAGATTCGTAAGGAACTCGATCCTTTTACCCCTTCTCCTTCAGATGGAGAATCTGATGCCCTCCTGGCACTCCTTAGCTCAAGCAACCTCTTGTTGAGTCTGCAGAGTGTTTAGCAACCCTGTGAAGATCCTTCTCCTTGGGACTCTTCTTCAAATCCTGAACTCAAAGAGTTCTTCCTGTGCTCTCTGGAACCTACTCAATGCCCTCCTGGAAAAGTGTCTAGAATCCTCAGTAATTCTAACTTTTGTTGAACTCACAGCAGAGTTCTTCCTCAGCTCTCTGTGCCTGTGCTCAATTCCCTCCTAGCAGAGCCTTAAAGAACTCCTCAGAGATTCTCTCTCCTTGCTATGTCTTCCTCTACACATTCTTTCCTCCAAGGTGTCCAACAACCTTGAGGTCTTCCTCTGAGCTAATTATTTCAACTATTGTTCCCTCCTAGCATGCCTTTGTCTGAACCCGCAGAATTCAGAAATGCACTCTCTGTGCACGGCTATCAGAACCCACAACCTTCTGTCACACCCCCCTGGTGTGAAGCCTCAAAGACCTCTAACCATGAAATCAAACAACCCCTGCAAATGCATTCCTAACATACATCTATAGCATATAAAGAACACACATACACATTCATTCAACACAGAAATACTTGCAGGAAAAACTGCTTCTCTTTGTATTAATAAAAATGCCTCTTTACAAAGGTGTTCTAAGAACGAACTTCAACAGAGTCTCGGCTTCTGCTCAAATCTCTCTGCATACTACTTCTATGACTTCTTTGCTACCTTGCTACCGAATCTCTCGGCAAAAGATATTAAAAAATATTTTACATGAGGGGGCTCTTCTAGCTCTTCCCTCCAATCTACCTACCCTATTTAATTACATTGAATGGGTTATCTAGTCCAGAATAGGATCTAGATTTCAGCCTTACAAACATTCAAGGATCCCTACAGCTATGTCTATGCAAAGCACGACTTTACGGCTCAACAGCCTTACATTCATTTAATTACATTCAAATTCAAATTTGAAATGAGGGTTGTGCCTCTCTTCATTGAATGTGTGCACTAACATGGGATGGTTGGCTGGCTGATTGACGTGGAGAGATGCTCCTGCATCATACTCCTCGATTGCAAAATTCATGAGCTCCTTCTCATGAGCTTCTCATCTTAGCTGTTGAAATTCTCCTGGATCCCAAACAAATTTCTAGAGTTGTTCATCTGCTCCACTTCCCTGTTGTTGTTTCTTCCGCTGCGCTGCTACTGCTACTTCTTTTCTTCCCAACTTCTCCTTGCTAGCAGTCTCTGTTGAATCTACCATCAGCCTCCTGATATTCTCAATCACTTCGTTCAGCTTCTCCAGTGGCTGACTCTATTCATGCAGTCTCCTCTGCTACAAAATTTTTCTACAGATGGACAAATCACAATGATCTCCCATGCCATCCTCTTCATTTGTTCCCAACCTCATCTGTTGGATTTGCATACCCTGCACTATCACCCTTCTCTCCAGGGCTTCAATCTATTCACACAGATCAACAAAGCTCATGTTGTCTTCTTATTCTTCTTCTGCTTCTGCAAGCTCTAATGTTGCAGTCTTTTCAACTTCCTGGCTGAAAGTATTGAGCCACTCCTTAGAATGCTCATCTTCTTCCTCTGCTTGGGAAGCTTCTAACACCTGCTCCAATTCTTATTTGAAATTCACAGCTAGTTGTCTTTCTACTGTTGTCACTCTTCCATCAGCAACACAAATCCTCACCTCAACTGGGTTATGTGGCAGGAATATCTGAATTCCTGCAATCATTGGAAGATTCCTCTGATCTTCCTTCTCTGTCAGTTGCATCTGCTGATACAACTCCATCTCTGAGCTCATCTATTTTATCAGCTCCTTGGGCTGATTTAAACTCACCTCTAAGTTCATGAGACTCTCAAACAGTCCCATTTATGTTCCCATGCCCACCTAGAAAATTGGAAACTTTTTGTTGTCCTCCTGGAAGTCCATGAGATCCTGCAGTGACCTCACCTCATTTCTCTCCTGGCAACGTGAAATTCCTTGGTTGTCCTCCTGAAAGTCCATGAGATCCCGCAAAAATCTCAACTCCTTGCCCTCCTGGAAATTGGGAAATTCTTGGTTGTCTTCTTGATAGTCCTTGAGATCTTCAGTTGATCCCAATTCATCCTCAGCATCACTGATATTTCTCCCAATATCTGGTTCACATACTTGAACCACTTCCTCTGGTCCGTTGAGGTTTTCAGCATGACTCAACCATATTTTCAACAATCTCTGTTTTCTTTTAGCCATCAACTCCTTGACTGACCATTTTTCTTTTGTCCTCATGGGCCATTCATATACCCATCTCGACTTGGTATCTTTCTACATCCCAAATTCAATTTCATCCATCCTTTCCCTGATCTCGGCAAGCTCCTTATCCCATGCAGCGTTCTCCTGCTGCTAGTGGTTCTTCTTCCCACTATGTGCATGACCTTCAGTAGTCATTATGCCCTTTGTCTTCCCTCCTGGCAAACCTTTGTTGTCACTCTGCAACCCTGAGTGCTTCAAACATCCCCTACACAGTCGACCAGACTATCTTCCTGACTGTTGCGTTCCTGTGAACAATCATCACAGAGTTTCGACACTCTGTCTTCCCCTGCCTATCTCTGCAAGCTGCCTCTAATACCAAACTTGTGTATATCAGGGTGTTTTCCTTCCTTCTCTCTCTACCTCAAAATCTACTATGATACCGCTTGACACAGACCCACAGCCCTCAGGCCGATGCCCACTCTCAGGATCGTTCAATCACTCCTCCAAGCTAAATTAGCTCTTTTGATTCCCTGTTGGAATCTCAATTTCCTAATCCACAGGTTTTTGTTCTTTCCTCACAGTCTTCTGTACACGGCCATAAAATTCAAGTTTCGAGACTCACAGAGTTCTGATGCCGAGAACCTCTGTCCCCTTGATCTCCAGAAATGTTGATACCCGAAATGCTAAAATGGCAATGTTCCGGTCTCCTTCTTCCTCTTTGCAATTTCCAGTTTCCAAACACCAAAATGTCTGGACCCTTTTTCCGCTTGACTCCCGAATTGTCGAAGTGTCGATGTGGCCCTTCTCAACTTTGGACTAGATCAATAGCTCTGATCCATTCTCCAAATCGAAGGCCCTGACTATTTCAGGAAATTCCTCCATAAGATCTCGAATCCCTTGTACCCAGGATTCCTGAAATCCCAGTACCTAGTATGCCGAAATGCACCCGGCTACACTGCTCTCCTGAATGCTTATCCGAGACTTCATGTTTCGAAACTTCGCGACTCCCATTGCATCATCTTTTCACTATCCTCTGGTACTCCTGATACCCGATTCCCTGAAGTACTCCTCCTTCTGGGACTTTCCATGAAATCCTGGATTGTTGCCACGTGTCCTCCCTCAGATGGACGGTCCTCATCGTTTCACGATTTCGTGACTTATGACCCCCTGTGACACAATCTCCTCTGTCAACTCGAATCCCTGGTAACTGAAGTCCCGGTGGACTCTCGATCTCTACCACGTGTCCTCCACGGAGGTATGGTCCAGGTCGTTTCGGGACTTCGCCAGGTGTGAAGTCGAGAAAAAAATCCTTCCTCTATGTTTCCCAGTGTCTGATTCCCCGAAGTGGGTGATCTCACGACACGTGTCCTCCCTCAGATGGACGGCTGCGATCTTTTCGCTATTTCAGGACTTTCGTTGTGGAGTGTCCTGACCTTCATCAAAATACCTCTGAAATTTTGAAGTCTGAAATCCCGATGTGCTCACACTTTCGGGACTTTCGTGTCCGCTACTCTATGAGTGAGGTTTTAAACCTCGTGTAGCTCTCGACAGATCTGACAAATGTCTGCTATTCTGAGCGAGATCCAATGGCTCATAATATCTTCTGTCCTACGCACTCCTCCACTGCTCCCTATACGTGGAAACTTCAACGGTCCAAATCTCTTCAGATGATCCGACAATAGTTGCACTCCTCCTAAGCTTACGTGCTTTCTTCCTAACTTGGAATAATTCTCCAAGTACAAAAGGCCTCAACCTTTGCTCCTCTCCTCTGCGAACTCTTTACCTTGAGTCTCGCCTGTGTACATGAAAATGCTCTCCCTCCTGAGCTTTCCTATTACTCAGAGTCATAAGGAACTCAATCCTTTTTCTCCTTCTCCTTTAGATGGAGAATTTGATTCCCTCCTAGCACTCCTTAGCTCAAGAAACCTCTTGGTAAGTCTGCAGGGTGTTTAGCAACCCTGTGAAGATCCTTCTCCTTGGACTCTTCTTCAAATCCTGAACTCAAAGAGTTCTTCCTATGCTCTCTGGCACCTACTCAATGCCCTCTTGGGAGAGTGTCTAGAATCCTCAGTAATTCTAACTTCAGTTGAACTCACAGCAGACTTCTTCCTTAGCACTCTGTGCCTGTGCTCAATGCCCTCCTGGTAGAGCCTTATAGAACTCCTCAGAGATTCTGTCTCCTTACTATTTATTCCTCTACACAGTCTTGCCTCCAAGGTGTCCAAAAACCTTTAGGTCTTCCTCTGAGCTAATGATTTCATCTACTGTGCCCTCCTAGCATGCCTTTGTCTGAATCCACATAATTCAAAAATGCACTCTGTGCGCGGCTATCAGAACCCGCAACATTCTGCCACACCCCCCTGGTGTGAAGCCTCAAAGACCTCTAACCCTGAAATCAAACAACCCCTGCAAATTCATTCCTAACATACATCTATATCATATAAAGAACACCCATAGACATTCATTCAACACAGAAATACTTGCAAGAAAAAATGCTTTTGTTTGTATTAATAAAAATGCCTCTTTACAAAGGTGTTCTAAGCATGAACTTCAACAGAGTCTCAGCTCCTTCTCAACTCTCTCTGCATACTACTTCTATGCCTTCTCTGCTACCTTGCTACCAACTATCTCTGCAAAAGAGATTTAAAAATCTTTTACATGAGGGGGCTCTTCGAGCTCTTCCCTCCAATCTACCTACCCTATTTAATTATGTTGAATGGGTTGTCTAGTCTAGAATCGGATCTAGATATCAGCCTTACAAACATTCAAGGCTCCCTACAGCTATGCCTGTGCAAGGTGTGGCTTTACGGCTCAACAACCTTACATGCATTTAATTACATTCAAAGTCAAATTTGAAATGAGGGTTGCGCCTCACTTCATTGAATGTGTGCGTTGACGTGGGTTGGTTGGCTGGTTGATTGATGTGGAGAAATGCTCCTGCATCTTATAACCTTACTTGACTTATTTCTATTTAAATATATGTATGATAAGAAAATGTTCATTTTAAAATGGTTAGATAAAATTTTATTGTGCGCAACCTATAGTAATCTCTTACATAAAGGGATACTAGTAATGTAAGTCCTAAGAGTAATCTATGGTATAGATATGATGTACATAGATGAGTAAGTTGGAGAGTAAAAGGGGAATTTACTAAAATTCCTGGAGAATTAACCTTATAGGTTTCTATAGTAAGCAAGATAGACCGGCATGTAAGTGGCATCATGCAGTAGGACGAATGCAAATATCGTCATAGAAAATTTATAATAGGAATTAAGGATTTCTTCCATCTAACGATAAATATATATAAAGTGTAATTGGATATTTAATCCTCATAGAAAAAAAATATTTATGATGAATTTGAAGTTCATTACATATGGTATCAGAGAAAAGGTTACAACACTTGGACCTTGAACAGGGCCACATTATTTACTTAGCACATATTTTTGTTTATGTAAAACTAATAAACTTTTATTGTTAAAAACATAAAAACCTTTTCTATTTCATGTTAATCATGGCAGTCTAGGATGACGCAGAAATAAAACTTGATGGGAATCCTGAACAAAGAAATCTTGAATACCCAAGACATAATAGTGACAGAATATCACCTACTGAAGTTATGGAAACGATGAGGAATCTCATTGTTGAGCTACAGGTTTTCAAAGCTGACAATGAGAAATTGAAGAAAGCATAACAGGAGCAACAAGAAATAAATGAAGTCATGTTGCATAGTATAGTGACAAATAAAATCCCAAAGGACAATAACCATGAATAAGAGGTCAATAAAAGGGCCTCCAAGAATTATGGTCCTGAAGCGGAAAAAGAGGACAGCTCATTTGAAGGTACCCCTTCAGCTGAAAATAAACAAAAACCAGATAGGAACAGGAAACATGTAGATCATATTGAGGGAGAATTTAAGAAGATCAAACCTGCTACATTTGATGGAAAATCCAAGACAGGTGAGGAAGCCGAAGCATGGTTATTAGACATCAAAACATATTTCCATATATACAACTATTCCACCAACATGAAGGTCAAAATGGCCATTTACAATCTGAAAGGAAAAGCCAACATTTGGTGGAAAGATATGAAATTGGCCAAGGGCCTAAAGGAGAAACAAATGGAATGGTATGACTTTAAGAAATACTTTAAGAATCATTACCTATTGTTATCACTCCAAGAAAATCTTTGAGGTTGTGGATCAAATATGCTTGGTAACTTAAGGTAAACTCGTTTTTGTATTTTGTATGTGTGGATCAATGGGATAAATCAATTAAAGTATGGTATTCAGACAGTCAAAATGAGAATCAAATGAACCAGTTCTCTCAAGGATCAATAATTAGATGATATCTTTTAAAGTGGGTGATAAAGAAGTGTTTATAAACCAGATACCAAATGTAGGGTTTAATAAATAATGATAAGTAGTTCTTAAGCAAGTTATGAATTGACTGATGAGATGACATTCATTCTACAGTTAAAACAACTTGAATAAGAGTACATAAGGAAATATGAGAATCTGATATCAATAGAGAGAGAAAACTATGATTTGTATTAACATATCAAAAAACTTTTTTATAATATAGTATATTTATGTATCCAGAATCGAACCTCTGGTATGTGAAAAGGATAGGCATTTATAGCCTTTACAACAAGTCTCAGATCCTGGAAAAATGGATCTGGATTTCTAAATATAGAAAACAGAAAACAAAACTAAATGCAATAGGATAACTAAAGAACTAGTTCCTATGAATCAAATTGTCTTCAAAGTTTGTCTTCAACATTTGGTCTTCATCATTGCTATGTCTCTGATGTGTCATGGAGGAAGGGACACATGTCTTCAGTGGTTGGAAAACTTTCACTAGCTGTAAGTAAGGTGTTATCTGATCATATGAGTATTCACCTCATATATATCCTCAAAATCTTGAAAAAAAAATCTTAGAATTTGGTCATTTATTCTTTGATATCACTCTATACTTCAAATCACCCAAAAATAGCTCTGTACGGGCTCAAAATCTCCAAAATCTCTTCTCTGGGGTTTCACTAGCTATTATGCCTTAAGATCTTCTAGTTAGCCGGTGAAAGCTCTGTTTAAGAAAGGAAAACTCTTTGTAGCCAAGCTCAAAACCATTGTTTGCATTTAATCATTACTGAAATTCTCAATTGTCTCTACTAAAATTTGTAAGGGAGTGTGATTAATTGGCCTTTATTTCAACAACTTATTCTTGATCTTCAGACTTCTTTCTATTTTCCAAAGTATAATGTTGTCTTTGACAATATGCCTCTTCCATTTCTTTTCTTTTACCCTCTTCAAGGTCAGATTCTTGAAGGCTTCACTTGTCTTGGCGAAATTTTCTGATAGAGTTGCATACCTTTCTTTCATGACTCTTTCAAGAACTTCTTGTTGTTTGATTTTCCTTTTTAATTTGTTGATTATCTTGTAGTCATTTGGATTTTTCTTGTTGGATGTCTCACCTTCTTCATAGGTAGTGAAACCTTCAAAATTCTATTCAGGTTCCATGGAGCATTCTGGATTATCATTAGTTGGTATCTCCCCCTGCTCTGGTTCTGAATCTGAATCTGAATAAGGCAAATTTAAAATGTTTTCCTTCTTTACTGCAGGTTGTTCTATAGTTGTATCAAAATCAAGTTTATTATTAACTCTCTTTCCCTTTGAACTAGGGCCTGCCTCTTCTCTTGGTGGTATAGGTGAAAGAGATCTTCTTTCTCTTGAGCTGCTGTGAGGAGTAGGTTGTTTCTTACCCCTTTTCTTCTTTTCACTTCCAAGCTGAAGTAGATTTTCAAATCCTTCCCAAAAAACAAAATGTTACCAGGTTCTATCTTTCTGTTTTAATTCCTCCAAAATAATAATTTTAATCAGGCCATAATGACAAAGGGTATTCTTGATGTTAAATGGTTTGTCTATGATCTTCTTGCACACCTTTGTTAGGCTTCTATGAATAAATAAAGGAAGATTTAGAAGGACCTTCCCTGTGAAGTGATCTAGAAGTCTAAAGTGATATAACATCAACTTGTCATACCTGCCCTCTAAGGTTACATATAGTTGAATGCCTTTGAAGAGAACTTGAAATTCATCTTCAAGGTAAGAAACATGGACACTTTTCTTCTAGGTTATACTTTGGAACTCTATTTTGAGATATGATCTAAAATCCAAGTTCTTGGTTACTGTTGTTTTAAACAAAATTTGACCTATTCTGGGTAAGCTAGTAGCTGAAGCAATGGCAGTTTCAGGAACTATCAATTCCAGAGAACATGTTGTAGCTTTCTTTCCATCATATGACTTTGCAAAATTCTCTGCTATCGCCTGGTCATATCCCTCCTGCAACTTTTCCACATAGGTCATACATCCTGCATCTGAGAAAAGCTTATGAACCTCTAGATGAGACTGCAAAAAGGATAAGTTGTCTAATTCTTTCCTCCAAAGTGGTCCTCCTCGCTTCCTTTCCATCTACAACTTAATCAATAATTAAACTATACACAGTTGGCACAATAATCTTTCTAAATAAGGAAAGGGTTGGCGTTGGTGAAAATGACCCTGTGTCATCAATGACATATGAAACCCCATAACTAGAATTTTTAAAC
>JZKD02S2165210.1:22354-42782 GCA_000966675.3 Picea glauca
AGACATCTGCACCTAACAACATTATGTAGGTTCTCATTCTAACTTTCCAGAAGGCAAAATTTGTTCCATTGAATAGAGGGGCCTTATTGGTTGAATTTCCTTCATGGCTTGACATGTTTAAGCTCTAGGAGCTACACTTAGATAAAAGGGGCTGGCTCTAATACCAATCATTGGACAACTGAGGGGCGAGGGGGGGTGAATCAATTGTCATCGTGCTTAAACAATTATGCTTCTTTTAAAATATTTACAAGGCACTCAATGATCATCACAATAATGCAGGAAAATGAACAATGGCACATTCAACATCAGTCACATATATGAGAAACACAGAGACAAAAATTTCCCAAGGAAACCCATACAGGGTAAAAACCTCTTCTTCTTTATATGATAAGTATTATTTACATTCTTTACATTATCATACATTTGAGCACCAACTCATTGTGAGGCTACAACCTCTATTTTCCAAGGTGAAACTTGCTGAGAGAACCAACTCTCTGTTTTTCTCTAGCACCCACTAGAAGGAAGCACCAACTCCCTGGTTTCTCTAGCACCAACTAGAAGGAAGCTCCAACTCCCTGGTTTCTCTAGCACCAACTAGAAGGAAGCACCAACTCCCTATGTTCAAGCCCCCACTTGAACCTCTAAGGACACCAGTCCTCCCTAGAACCTCTCAACCTCCCTGAATTATGAATATGAAATACTGAAACCTATTACAGTGATATAGTGTTCAATAACAACTTACCAGTCTCATCACTGTTCTGCAAGATTTTGCTACTCAAAATTCCTTGTTGTCTTCCAACATGCATCCACTGCCCATTCTGTTCTTCTTCTTTTATGCTCTGTGCACCATGTCCATTCGTTTCACAGTTCTTCTTCTGTTCTTTTCAGCTACTGCAGTCTGATCCTTATTCATGCATGAATCACCTTCAACAACATCCATCACAATATCAACAACAACAACAACCCCATCTCTTCTCTGTACTGTGTATTTATAGCTTTTATGCACCTTGTGCATGCAATGCATGCAATCACTTTGCATACTCACACCGCGCCGATATCCTCCACAACTCGAGTGCTCTGTCTGATCATCATCGTGGCTCTTCAGCTTCTCTGGACGTTTTTCCACTCGTTCAACATCATTGTATGTTATGCTGAGATTCCTCCGCTTCTCTGGCAGTTGAGACTCTTCATATTCTCTGTGACAGTCGAGCTCACCTTCTCTGTTCCAGTTACAAGCTTCAATGCTCATCCAACTGTCAATCAACTCCATGAGCATCTTCATCCCTCTTGAAGATTCCCAGAGACTCTTCATCTCCTCTATCAATCACCCCGAAGTGTCTTCGAGTCCTCTGGCAGAAACCATCGGTGGTTTCTGGCAGTTACACTGTGACGTGCAATAGTAGCCCTTCGATTATGCTCATATTCACCTGCAACATTGGATTTACTCTGATGGGTTCTTGTGTTATTTACCCATTTCACACTTTCGCAATTCAGAGATTCTGCGATGAGACATCTTGAGTCTCCATGTCACGAGTTCCAAAACTCTGAAACAAACTTTTTCTGTGTTGGCTCCTTCCTTTATATGACCAAAACTATGACCAAGTGCTTATACATAAATTGCTTTCGCGATTTCACATTTCGTGAATTTGGAGATGAGGCATCTCGACTCTCCAAGTCGCGATCCCTGAAATGTCGAAGTACTCTTCTCTTCAGCTTCTCTAATGGTGTGACCACCGGCGGTAACCATGGGTTGTGCCAAAAGGGCGCTTCATATTTCACAAGTTTATAAACTTCATCACGTCTGATCGACGATTGAAATCTCCATACATCCGATGGTCCAGATCTTATCGCGATCTCGCATCTCATGAGTTCACACACCATGATCCATTGAATCCAAGTCAACGACTTGACCTTTGATTCGACGGTCCAGATCTGATCTTAATTCAATGGTTCAGATCATATCACGATTTTGCATATCATGATTTCAACGTTCATATTTCTTGCCTCTCCAAGTTGCGAGTCGCGAAACTCCGAAATGGAGTCTTGGATCAATGGTCTAGATCACACCTTGATCTAACGGCTGCGATTAAATCGCGATTTTTCATATCACGATTTCAGTGGTCATGTTACTTTCCTCTCTGAGTTGTGATAGGCGAAGCTCTGAGATGGAGTTGGATCAATGGTCCAGAACAAACCTCGATCTGACGGCTGCAATTAAATCACGATTTTACATATCGTGATTCCTGTGATGGAGGTTCTTGTCACTCCAAGTCCTGATATGCGAAGCTCTGAGATGGAGCTTAGATCAACGATCCAGAACCCTTGGTGATCTGATGGTCCAGATCTTATCGTGAGTTCACCACTTTGCGATTTCACATCTTCACGATTTTGTCCACCTTTACGATTTTGCCGCTTCGCGATTTCATCCACCTTGCGATTTCATCACTTCGCGATTTCGCTGTTCTTTCCATCACTATTCTTTGCCATCGCTGATATTTTCCATCGTTGATCTTTGCCGTCAATGACAAGCTTACCCCCAACTGTAAACCTTCCAACACATGTATACTTCAAATCGATGACACTCTTTCAGATTCATTATTAATTAAGAAACCCATTGTGCAGTCAACAAAAATAGGTGAGAATGATTTTTGGACAGTGTTCTTTGATGGGATATGTACAAGAGAATCAACTGGAGCAGGTATAGTCATTATTTCCCCATCAAAAGAAACCACTCATTTGACTTTTAAGCTTGAATTTAAAGTCACAAAAAACATTGCAGAATATGAGGCATTACTCTTGGGTCTAAATGCATCTAAAGATATGAGGATTAAGAATTTGCATGTATTTGGGGATGCAGATCTGATAATCCAAGATGTAAATAAGTCCTATCAAGCAAAACATGTCAGGTTAAAAGCCTATAGAGATGAAGTTTTGACAATGATTCATGCTTTTATAGATTTCAAGATTACTTATGTTCCTAGAGCAATTAATGAACTAGCTGATTCATTGGTTGTTTCAACCTTCTCCTTCATACCTCTATTACCTACTAAATTAAACTATGAACTCCAAGTAAAGTATAGGCCATCACTCCCTGATAATGTAAATTTTTGTAAGGCTTTTGAAGATGATGTTGAAATCACTAGATTCCTTGTAGTAATGGTTGAGTTTGCAGATTTGTAGATTGATTTGGAAAATGAACATGATGAAGAAGCTAAGAAGTCAAAGCTTAGAAGTAAAATTGGAGCACATGAAATTGTTCAATTGTCCACTAATATAATTCCTAAAGGATTGGTCCCTTTAGAAAAGATTTTTGATAATAATGATGTGGTTTTCAAATTGGAAAAGAAGGAAGATGACTCAGATGTCTTTTAGTTTAATGTAGCCAGTGAAAAAGATCCTAAATATGTCAACTTAGCTTCTCATTTGTTTGAAGAACAAAAGGTTGATTATGGTGAGTTGTTAAAAGAATTTGCTGATATCTTTGCTTGGCAATATGGTGACTTGAAAACATACAACACTGAGACAATTCAACACAAGATTCCTTTAAACAAAGATAATAAACCATTTAGGCAGAAGCTTAGATATTTCATTCCTATGTTGCTGCCTACCATGGAAAAAGAGATCAAGAAATTATTGGATGCTAAATTTATTATACCTCTCAGATACTGAAATTGGATTTCTAACCTTGTACCTGTCAGAAAGAAAAATGGAGAGATCAGACTTTGTGTGGATTTCAAAAATTTAAACAAGTGTTCTAAGAAAGACAACTACCCACTACCCAAGATGGAGCACATTTTATAGAAGGTGTCAGGGTCAAGTGTGATGTCCTTTATTGATGGATTCTCCAGATACAATCAGATTGTTGCCCATCTGGATGACAGAGAAAATACTTCCTTTACCACTCCATGGGGCACTTTCATGTATGAAAAGATGCCTTTCAGATTGATGAATGCTGGAGCTAGTTTCCAGAGAGCAATGGACATTGCATTCATTGGAGAGAAAGAAAAATTTGTTTTGATATATATTGATGACATAACTATTTTTTCAAGCAGCCATGAAGATCATTTGCATCACTTGAGGAAAGCATTCCTAAAATGCAGAAGGTATGGCATTTCTCTTAATCCTAAGAAATCTAATTTTTCACTTAAAGAAGGGAAATTTCTTGGACATATTGTTTTAGATAATGGGGTAAGGATTGATCCAAAAAGAGTAGAAGCCATTAAAAAATTGTCTCTTCTAGATCAAAAAAGGATATTCAGTCTTTCCTTGGAACTATAAACTTTATCAAGAGGTTTATAACAAAATTTGCAGAGCTTACCAAGCACATCACTTGCATGTTAAGAAAGAATTATGAAGTTAGGTGGCCTGAAGAATATAAACATTCTTTCAATGCTATCAAAGAATCTATCATGACAACCCCTATTTTAATCAGTCCTAACTTTGACAAAGAGTGTTACATATTCTCATTTTTTTCAAAAGATACAATTGCAGTTGTACTATTTCAGAAAAAATGTCGATGGTCAGGAGAAACCAGTTACCTTCTTCAGTAAAGTCTTGAGAGATGCTGAAGTGAAGTATGACCATTGGAGAGAGAGCAACTTTTGGAAAAGATAGAGTTACACCAAAGGAAGATGAAATAAATTTTTGACAGAAAAGTTAAGGAAGATATTTTCAAGGCAGGGGATTTGGTTCTGAAATGGGATGTAGGAAGGCAGGAAAAGGGAAAACATGGCAAGTTTGATGCACTTTGGATAGGTCCATTTGGCATAGCATCAGCTTAGTAGAACAACACTTTTTTCCTCCAAGATCTTACAGGTGAAGAAGTATCAGGTGACCCATTCAATGGGTGGTTTCTAAAAATCTACTTTTCATGAAGCTTTTCTTAAGCCTTCTTATTTGTACATATTATTTTCAGTTTTTGTTTTTTTTTTGTTTTGTCAATAACTCCATGCCTAATGGAATACTGAGTAAAATCAATTTTGAAATTAATTTGTAAATAAGGCTACCGAGTCAAACTAGGTTCTTGGAAACCTCATAAGGAGGTCTCCATCCTAGCTGGAGCCAAATTTTATCTCCCAAAATCAATCAATCAATTTGTTCCATTTTGTAGGTGATAGCATAGTTATAAATAGGGTCCTATATAAATTTTTAGAAATTTGAAGTGTCAAAACATAGTATATGAGGCTTTATTCTAAAAATAAATCGATCCTCAAAAGGTCTTTTCAAAAGTAGAAGTTAGCCAATGAAAGTCTCAGGTTTCAATGGCTAAAGGGCACTCCCAATAGCAAGCGAGCCAGTGAAAGTGTTAACACAGGTTTTTCTCCAACAACTTTAGAAACCCAAAAAGGGCATGTTGGACACATGTCATACGATCATCATGGCAAATTAATGGAAGAAAAAGAGTGGTTACACATTTTCACCATGTTCTAGTAGGATATCATGATAGATTGTGATCACGTATTTCATGTGGTAAACAAAGAAGGGTTTGAAGATGTGACAAACACTTAATCATCATTATAACCAGAGAATAAAGTACCAGATATTTGTTGACATCAAACCAAAATCATCATTCCTTATTTCAAACTCATGATGTTTAAAAATTCTAGTTATGGGGTTTCATATGCAATTGATGACACATGGTCATTTTCACCAGCGCCAACCCTTTCCTTATTTAGAAAGATTATTGTGTCAACTGTGTATAGTTTAATTATTGATTAAGTTGTAGATGGAAAGGAAGCGAGTAGGACCACTTTGGAGGAAAGAATTAGACAACTTATCCTTTTTGCAGTCTCATCTAGAGGTTCATAAGCTTTTCTCAGATGCAGGATGTATGACCTATGTGGAAAAGTTGCAGGAGNATTAAATCACGATTTTACATATCGTGATTCCTGTGATGGAGGTTCTTGTCACTCCAAGTCCTGATATGCGAAGCTCTGAGATGGAGCTTAGATCAACGATCCAGAACCCTTGGTGATCTGATGGTCCAGATCTTATCGTGAGTTCACCACTTTGCGATTTCACATCTTCACGATTTTGTCCACCTTTACGATTTTGCCGCTTCGCGATTTCATCCACCTTGCGATTTCATCACTTCGCGATTTCGCTGTTCTTTCCATCACTATTCTTTGCCATCGCTGATATTTTCCATCGTTGATCTTTGCCGTCAATGACAAGCTTACCCCCAACTGTAAACCTTCCAACACATGTATACTTCAAATCGATGACACTCTTTCAGATTCATTATTAATTAAGAAACCCATTGTGCAGTCAACAAAAATAGGTGAGAATGATTTTTGGACAATGTTCTTTGATGGGATATGTACAAGAGAATCAACTGGAGCAGGTATAGTCATTATTTCCCCATCAAAAGAAACCACTCATTTGACTTTTAATATTGAATTTAAAGTCACAAAAAACATTGCAGAATATGAGGCATTACTCTTGGGTCTAAATGCATCTAAAGATATGAGGATTAAGAATTTGCATGTATTTGGGGATGCAAATATGATAATCCAACATGTAAATAAGTCCTATCAAGCAAAACATGTCAGGTTAAAAGCCTATAGAGATGAAGTTTTGACAGTGATTCATGCTTTTACAGATTTCAAGATTACTTATGTTCCTAGAGCAATTAATGAACTAGCTGATTCATTGGTTGTTTCAACCTTCTCCTTCATACCTCCATTACCTACGAAATTAAACTATGAACTCCAAGTAAAGTATAGGCCATCACTCCCTGATAATGTAAATTTTTGGAAGGTTTTTGAAGATGATGTTGAAATCACCAGATTCCTTGCAGTAATGGTTGAGTTTGCAGATTTGCAGATTGATTTGGAAAATGAACATGATGAAGAAGCTAAGAATCCAAAGCTTAGAAGTAAAATTGGAGCACATGAAATTGTTCAATTGTCCACTAATATAATTCCTAAAGGATTGGTCCCTTTAGAAAAGATTTTTGATAATAATGATGTGGTTGTCAAATTGGAAAAGAAGGAAGATGACTCAGATGTCTTTTAGTTTAATGTAGCCAGTGAAAAAGATCCTAAATATGTCAACTTAGCTTCTCATTTATTTGAAGAACAAAAGGTTGATTATGGTGAGTTGTTAAAAGAATTTGTTGATATCTTTGCTTGGCAATATGGTGACTTGAAAACATACAACACTGAGACAATTCAACACAAGATTCCTTTAAACAAAGATAATAAACCATTTAGGCAGAAGCTTAGATATTTCATTCCTATGTTGCTGCCTACCATGGAAAAAGAGATCAAGAAATTATTGGATGCTAAATTTATTATACCTCTCAGATACTGAAATTGGATTTCTAACCTTGTACCTGTCAGAAAGAAAAATGGAGAGATCAGACTTTGTGTGGATTTCAAAAATTTAAACAAGTGTTCTAAGAAAGACAACTACCCACTACCCAAGATGGAGCACATTTTATAGAAGGTGTCAGGGTCAAGTGTGATGTCCTTTATTGATGGATTCTCCAGATACAATCAGATTGTTGCCCATCTGGATGACAGAGAAAATACTTCCTTTACCACTCCATGGGGCACTTTCATGTATGAAAAGATGCCTTTCAGATTGATGAATGCTGGAGCTAGTTTCCAGAGAGCAATGGACATTGCATTCATTGGAGAGAAAGAAAAATTTGTTTTGATATATATTGATGACATAACTATTTTTTCAAGCAGCCATGAAGATCATTTGCATCACTTGAGGAAAGCATTCCTAAAATGCAGAAGGTATGGCATTTCTCTTAATCCTAAGAAATCTAATTTTTCACTTAAAGAAGGGAAATTTCTTGGACATATTGTTTTAGATAATGGGGTAAGGATTGATCCAAAAAGAGTAGAAGCCATTAAAAAATTGTCTCTTCTAGATCAAAAAAGGATATTCAGTCTTTCCTTGGAACTATAAACTTTATCAAGAGGTTTATAACAAAATTTGCAGAGCTTACCAAGCACATCACTTGCATGTTAAGAAAGAATTATGAAGTTAGGTGGCCTGAAGAATATAAACATTCTTTCAATGCTATCAAAGAATCTATCATGACAACCCCTATTTTAATCAGTCCTAACTTTGACAAAGAGTGTTACATATTCTCATTTTTTTCAAAAGATACAATTGCAGTTGTACTATTTCAGAAAAAATGTCGATGGTCAGGAGAAACCAGTTACCTTCTTCAGTAAAGTCTTGAGAGATGCTGAAGTGAAGTATGACCATTGGAGAGAGAGCAACTTTTGGAAAAGATAGAGTTACACCAAAGGAAGATGAAATAAATTTTTGACAGAAAAGTTAAGGAAGATATTTTCAAGGCAGGGGATTTGGTTCTGAAATGGGATGTAGGAAGGCAGGAAAAGGGAAAACATGGCAAGTTTGATGCACTTTGGATAGGTCCATTTGGCATAGCATCAGCTTAGTAGAACAACACTTTTTTCCTCCAAGATCTTACAGGTGAAGAAGTATCAGGTGACCCATTCAATGGGTGGTTTCTAAAAATCTACTTTTCATGAAGCTTTTCTTAAGCCTTCTTATTTGTACATATTATTTTCAGTTTTTGTTTTTTTTTTGTTTTGTCAATAACTCCATGCCTAATGGAATACTGAGTAAAATCAATTTTGAAATTAATTTGTAAATAAGGCTACCGAGTCAAACTAGGTTCTTGGAAACCTCATAAGGAGGTCTCCATCCTAGCTGGAGCCAAATTTTATCTCCCAAAATCAATCAATCAATTTGTTCCATTTTGTAGGTGATAGCATAGTTATAAATAGGGTCCTATATAAATTTTTAGAAATTTGAAGTGTCAAAACATAGTATATGAGGCTTTATTCTAAAAATAAATCGATCCTCAAAAGGTCTTTTCAAAAGTAGAAGTTAGCCAATGAAAGTCTCAGGTTTCAATGGCTAAAGGGCACTCCCAATAGCAAGCGAGCCAGTGAAAGTGTTAACACAGGTTTTTCTCCAACAACTTTAGAAACCCAAAAAGGGCATGTTGGACACATGTCATACGATCATCATGGCAAATTAATGGAAGAAAAAGAGTGGTTACACATTTTCACCATGTTCTAGTAGGATATCATGATAGATTGTGATCACGTATTTCATGTGGTAAACAAAGAAGGGTTTGAAGATGTGACAAACACTTAATCATCATTATAACCAGAGAATAAAGTACCAGATATTTGTTGACATCAAACCAAAATCATCATTCCTTATTTCAAACTCATGATGTTTAAAAATTCTAGTTATGGGGTTTCATATGCAATTGATGACACATGGTCATTTTCACCAGCGCCAACCCTTTCCTTATTTAGAAAGATTATTGTGTCAACTGTGTATAGTTTAATTATTGATTAAGTTGTAGATGGAAAGGAAGCGAGTAGGACCACTTTGGAGGAAAGAATTAGACAACTTATCCTTTTTGCAGTCTCATCTAGAGGTTCATAAGCTTTTCTCAGATGCAGGATGTATGACCTATGTGGAAAAGTTGCAGGAGGGATATGACCAGGCGATAGCAGAGAATTTTGCAAAGTCATATGATGGAAAGAAAGCTACAACATGTTCTCTGGAATTGATAGTTCCTGAAACTGCCATTGCTTCAGCTACTAGCTTACCCAGAATAGGTCAAATTTTGTTTAAAACAACAGTAACCAAGAACTTGGATTTTAGATCATATCTCAAAATAGAGTTCCAAAGTATAACCTAGAAGAAAAGTGTCCATGTTTCTTACCTTGAAGATGAATTTCAAGTTCTCTTCAAAGGCATTCAACTATATGTAACCTTAGAGGGCAGGTATGACAAGTTGATGTTATATCACTTTAGACTTCTAGATCACTTCACAGGGAAGGTCCTTCTAAATCTTCCTTTATTTATTCATAGAAGCCTAACAAAGGTGTGCAAGAAGATCATAGACAAACCATTTAACATCAAGAATACCCTTTGTCATTATGGCCTGATTAAAATTATTATTTTGGAGGAATTAAAACAGAAAGATAGAACCTGGTAACATTTTGTTTTTTGGGAAGGATTTGAAAATCTACTTCAGCTTGGAAGTGAAAAGAAGAAAAGGGGTAAGAAACAACCTACTCCTCACAGCAGCTCAAGAGAAAGAAGATCTCTTTCACCTATACCACCAAGAGAAGAGGCAGGCCCTAGTTCAAAGGGAAAGAGAGTTAATAATAAACTTGATTTTGATACAACTATAGAACAACCTGCAGTAAAGAAGGAAAACATTTTAAATTTGCCTTATTCAGATTCAGATTCAGAACCAGAGCAGGGGGAGATACCAACTAATGATAATCCAGAATGCTCCATGGAACCTGAATAGAATTTTGAAGGTTTCACTACCTATGAAGAAGGTGAGACATCCAACAAGAAAAATCCAAATGACTACAAGATAATCAACAAATTAAAAAGGAAAATCAAACAACAAGAAGTTCTTGAAAGAGTCATGAAAGAAAGGTATGCAACTCTATCAGAAAATTTCGCCAAGACAAGTGAAGCCTTCAAGAATCTGACCTTGAAGAGGGTAAAAGAAAAGAAATGGAAGAGGCATATTGTCAAAGACAACATTATACTTTGGAAAATAGAAAGAAGTCTGAAGATCAAGAATAAGTTGTTGAAATAAAGGCCAATTAATCACACTCCCTTACAAATTTTAGTAGAGACAATTGAGAATTTCAGTAATGATTAAATGCAAACAATGGTTTTGAGCTTGGCTACAAAGAGTTTTCCTTTCTTAAACAGAGCTTTCACCGGCTAACTAGAAGATCTTAAGGCATAATAGCTAGTGAAACCCCAGAGAAGAGATTTTGGAGATTTTGAGCCCGTACAGAGCTATTTTTGGGTGATTTGAAGTATAGAGTGATATCAAAGAATAAATGACCAAATTCTAAGATTTTTTTTTCAAGATTTTGAGGATATATATGAGGTGAATACTCATATGATCAGATAACACCTTACTTACAGCTAGTGAAAGTTTTCCAACCACTGAAGACATGTGTCCCTTCCTCCATGACACATCAGAGACATAGCAATGATGAAGACCAAATGTTGAAGACAAACTTTGAAGACAATTTGATTCATAGGAACTAGTTCTTTAGTTATCCTATTGCATTTAGTTTTGTTTTCTGTTTTCTATATTTAGAAATCCAGATCCATTTTTCCAGGATCTGAGACTTGTTGTAAAGGCTATAAATGCCTATCCTTTTCACATACCAGAGGTTCGATTCTGGATACATAAATATACTATATTATAAAAAAGTTTTTTGATATGTTAATACAAATCATAGTTTTCTCTCTCTATTGATATCAGATTCTCATATTTCCTTATGTACTCTTATTCAAGTTGTTTTAACTGTAGAATGAATGTCATCTCATCAGTCAATTCATAACTTGCTTAAGAACTACTTATCATTATTTATTAAACCCTACATTTGGTATCTGGTTTATAAACACTTCTTTATCACCCACTTTAAAAGATATCATCTAATTATTGATCCTTGAGAGAACTGGTTCATTTGATTCTCATTTTGACTGTCTGAATACCATACTTTAATTGATTTATCCCATTGATCCACACATACAAAATACAAAAACGAGTTTACCTTAAGTTACCAAGCATATTTGATCCACAACCTCAAAGATTTTCTTGGAGTGATAACAATAGGTAATGATTCTTAAAGTATTTCTTAAAGTCATACCATTCCATTTGTTTCTCCTTTAGGCCCTTGGCCAATTTCATATCTTTCCACCAAATGTTGGCTTTTCCTTTCAGATTGTAAATGGCCATTTTGACCTTCATGTTGGTGGAATAGTTGTATATATGGAAATATGTTTTGATGTCTAATAACCATGCTTCGGCTTCCTCACCTGTCTTGGATTTTCCATCAAATGTAGCAGGTTTGATCTTCTTAAATTCTCCCTCAATATGATCTACATGTTTCCTGTTCCTATCTGGTTTTTGTTTATTTTCAGCTGAAGGGGTACCTTCAAATGAGCTGTCCTCTTTTTCCGCTTCAGGACCATAATTCTTGGAGGCCCTTTTATTGACCTCTTATTCATGGTTATTGTCCTTTGGGATTTTATTTGTCACTATACTATGCAACATGACTTCATTTATTTCTTGTTGCTCCTGTTATGCTTTCTTCAATTTCTCATTGTCAGCTTTGAAAACCTGTAGCTCAACAATGAGATTCCTCATCGTTTCCATAACTTCAGTAGGTGATATTCTGTCACTATTATGTCTTGGGTATTCAAGATTTCTTTGTTCAGGATTCCCATCAAGTTTTATTTCTGCGTCATCCTAGACTGCCATGATTAACATGAAATAGAAAAGGTTTTTATGTTTTTAACAATAAAAGTTTATTAGTTTTACATAAACAAAAATATGTGCTAAGTAAATAATGTGGCCCTGTTCAAGGTCCAAGTGTTGTAACCTTTTCTCTGATACCATATGTAATGAACTTCAAATTCATCATAAATATTTTTTTTCTATGAGGATTAAATATCCAATTACACTTTATATATATTTATCGTTAGATGGAAGAAATCCTTAATTCCTATTATAAATTTTCTATGACGATATTTGCATTCGTCCTACTGCATGATGCCACTTACATGCCGGTCTATCTTGCTTACTATAGAAACCTATAAGGTTAATTCTCCAGGAATTTTAGTAAATTCCCCTTTTACTCTCCAACTTACTCATCTATGTACATCATATCTATACCATAGATTACTCTTAGGACTTACATTACTAGTATCCCTTTATGTAAGAGATTACTATAGGTTGCGCACAATAAAATTTTATCTAACCATTTTAAAATGAACATTTTCTTATCATACATATATTTAAATAGAAATAAGTCAAGTAAGGTTATAAGATGCAGGAGCATTTCTCCACATCAATCAACCAGCCAACCAACCCACGTCAACGCACACATTCAATGAAGTGAGGCGCAACCCTCATTTCAAATTTGACTTTGAATGTAATTAAATGCATGTAAGGTTGTTGAGCCGTAAAGCCACACCTTGCACAGGCATAGCTGTAGGGAGCCTTGAATGTTTGTAAGGCTGATATCTAGATCCGATTCTAGACTAGACAACCCATTCAACATAATTAAATAGGGTAGGTAGATTGGAGGGAAGAGCTCGAAGAGCCCCCTCATGTAAAAGATTTTTAAATCTCTTTTGCAGAGATAGTTGGTAGCAAGGTAGCAGAGAAGGCATAGAAGTAGTATGCAGAGAGAGTTGAGAAGGAGCTGAGACTCTGTTGAAGTTCATGCTTAGAACACCTTTGTAAAGAGGCATTTTTATTAATACAAACAAAAGCATTTTTTCTTGCAAGTATTTCTGTGTTGAATGAATGTCTATGGGTGTTCTTTATATGATATAGATGTATGTTAGGAATGAATTTGCAGGGGTTGTTTGATTTCAGGGTTAGAGGTCTTTGAGGCTTCACACCAGGGGGGTGTGGCAGAATGTTGCGGGTTCTGATAGCCGCGCACAGAGTGCATTTTTGAATTATGTGGATTCAGACAAAGGCATGCTAGGAGGGCACAGTAGATGAAATCATTAGCTCAGAGGAAGACCTAAAGGTTTTTGGACACCTTGGAGGCAAGACTGTGTAGAGGAATAAATAGTAAGGAGACAGAATCTCTGAGGAGTTCTATAAGGCTCTACCAGGAGGGCATTGAGCACAGGCACAGAGTGCTAAGGAAGAAGTCTGCTGTGAGTTCAACTGAAGTTAGAATTACTGAGGATTCTAGACACTCTCCCAAGAGGGCATTGAGTAGGTGCCAGAGAGCATAGGAAGAACTCTTTGAGTTCAGGATTTGAAGAAGAGTCCAAGGAGAAGGATCTTCACAGGGTTGCTAAACACCCTGCAGACTTACCAAGAGGTTTCTTGAGCTAAGGAGTGCTAGGAGGGAATCAAATTCTCCATCTAAAGGAGAAGGAGAAAAAGGATTGAGTTCCTTATGACTCTGAGTAATAGGAAAGCTCAGGAGGGAGAGCATTTTCATGTACACAGGCGAGACTCAAGGTAAAGAGTTCGCAGAGGAGAGGAGCAAAGGTTGAGGCCTTTTGTACTTGGAGAATTATTCCAAGTTAGGAAGAAAGCACGTAAGCTTAGGAGGAGTGCAACTATTGTCGGATCATCTGAAGAGATTTGGACCGTTGAAGTTTCCACGTATAGGGAGCAGTGGAGGAGTGCGTAGGACAGAAGATATTATGAGCCATTGGATCTCGCTCAGAATAGCAGACATTTGTCAGATCTGTCGAGAGCTACACGAGGTTTAAAACCTCACTCATAGAGTAGCGGACACGAAAGTCCCGAAAGTGTGAGCACATCGGGATTTCAGACTTCAAAATTTCAGAGGTATTTTGATGAAGGTCAGGACACTCCACAACGAAAGTCCTGAAATAGCGAAAAGATCGCAGCCGTCCATCTGAGGGAGGACACGTGTCGTGAGATCACCCACTTCGGGGAATCAGACACTGGGAAACATAGAGGAAGGATTTTTTTCTCGACTTCACACCTGGCGAAGTCCCGAAACGACCTGGACCATACCTCCGTGGAGGACACGTGGTAGAGATCGAGAGTCCACCGGGACTTCAGTTACCAGGGATTCGAGTTGACAGAGGAGATTGTGTCACAGGGGGTCATAAGTCACGAAATCGTGAAACGATGAGGACCGTCCATCTGAGGGAGGACACGTGGCAACAATCCAGGATTTCATGGAAAGTCCCAGAAGGAGGAGTACTTCAGGGAATCGGGTATCAGGAGTACCAGAGGATAGTGAAAAGATGATGCAATGGGAGTCGCGAAGTTTCGAAACATGAAGTCTCGGATAAGCATTCAGGAGAGCAGTGTAGCCGGGTGCATTTCGGCATACTAGGTACTGGGATTTCAGGAATCCTGGGTACAAGGGATTCGAGATCTTATGGAGGAATTTCCTGAAATAGTCAGGGCCTTCGATTTGGAGAATGGATCAGAGCTATTGATCTAGTCCAAAGTTGAGAAGGGCCACATCGACACTTCGACAATTCGGGAGTCAAGCGGAAAAAGGGTCCAGACATTTTGGTGTTTGGAAACTGGAAATTGCAAAGAGGAAGAAGGAGACCGGAACATTGCCATTTTAGCATTTCGGGTATCAACATTTCTGGAGATCAAGGGGACAGAGGTTCTCGGCATCAGAACTCTGTGAGTCTCGAAACTTGAATTTTATGGCCGTGTACAGAAGACTGTGAGGAAAGAACAAAAACCTGTGGATTAGGAAATTGAGATTCCAACAGGGAATCAAAAGAGCTAATTTAGCTTGGAGGAGTGATTGAACGATCCTGAGAGTGGGCATCGGCCTGAGGGCTGTGGGTCTGTGTCAAGCGGTATCATAGTAGATTTTGAGGTAGAGAGAGAAGGAAGGAAAACACCCTGATATACACAAGTTTGGTATTAGAGGCAGCTTGCAGAGATAGGCAGGGGAAGACAGAGTGTCGAAACTCTGTGATGATTGTTCACAGGAACGCAACAGTCAGGAAGATAGTCTGGTCGACTGTGTAGGGGATGTTTGAAGCACTCAGGGTTGCAGAGTGACAACAAAGGTTTGCCAGGAGGGAAGACAAAGGGCATAATGACTACTGAAGGTCATGCACATAGTGGGAAGAAGAACCACTAGCAGCAGGAGAACGCTGCATGGGATAAGGAGCTTGCCGAGATCAGGGAAAGGATGGATGAAATTGAATTTGGGATGTAGAAAGATACCAAGTCGAGATGGGTATATGAATGGCCCATGAGGACAAAAGAAAAATGGTCAGTCAAGGAGTTGATGGCTAAAAGAAAACAGAGATTGTTGAAAATATGGTTGAGTCATGCTGAAAACCTCAACGGACCAGAGGAAGTGGTTCAAGTATGTGAACCAGATATTGGGAGAAATATCAGTGATGCTGAGGATGAATTGGGATCAACTGAAGATCTCAAGGACTATCAAGAAGACAACCAAGAATTTCCCAATTTCCAGGAGGGCAAGGAGTTGAGATTTTTGCGGGATCTCATGGACTTTCAGGAGGACAACCAAGGAATTTCACGTTGCCAGGAGAGAAATGAGGTGAGGTCACTGCAGGATCTCATGGACTTCCAGGAGGACAACAAAAAGTTTCCAATTTTCTAGGTGGGCATGGGAACATAAATGGGACTGTTTGAGAGTCTCATGAACTTAGAGGTGAGTTTAAATCAGCCCAAGGAGCTGATAAAATAGATGAGCTCAGAGATGGAGTTGTATCAGCAGATGCAACTGACAGAGAAGGAAGATCAGAGGAATCTTCCAATGATTGCAGGAATTCAGATATTCCTGCCACATAACCCAGTTGAGGTGAGGATTTGTGTTGCTGATGGAAGAGTGACAACAGTAGAAAGACAACTAGCTGTGAATTTCAAATAAGAATTGGAGCAGGTGTTAGAAGCTTCCCAAGCAGAGGAAGAAGATGAGCATTCTAAGGAGTGGCTCAATACTTTCAGCCAGGAAGTTGAAAAGACTGCAACATTAGAGCTTGCAGAAGCAGAAGAAGAATAAGAAGACAACATGAGCTTTGTTGATCTGTGTGAATAGATTGAAGCCCTGGAGAGAAGGGTGATAGTGCAGGGTATGCAAATCCAACAGATGAGGTTGGGAACAAATGAAGAGGATGGCATGGGAGATCATTGTGATTTGTCCATCTGTAGAAAAATTTTGTAGCAGAGGAGACTGCATGAATAGAGTCAGCCACTGGAGAAGCTGAACGAAGTGATTGAGAATATCAGGAGGCTGATGGTAGATTCAACAGAGACTGCTAGCAAGGAGAAGTTGGGAAGAAAAGAAGTAGCAGTAGCAGCGCAGCGGAAGAAACAACAACAGGGAAGTGGAGCAGATGAACAACTCTAGAAATTTGTTTGGGATCCAGGAGAATTTCAACAGCTAAGATGAGAAGCTCATGAGAAGGAGCTCATGAATTTTGCAATCGAGGAGTATGATGCAGGAGCATCTCTCCACGTCAATCAGCCAGCCAACCATCCCATGTTAGTGCACACATTCAATGAAGAGAGGCACAACCCTCATTTCAAATTTGAATTTGAATGTAATTAAATGAATGTAAGGCTGTTGAGCCGTAAAGTCGTGCTTTGCATAGACATAGCTGTAGGGATCCTTGAATGTTTGTAAGGCTGAAATCTAGATCCTATTCTGGACTAGATAACCCATTCAATGTAATTAAATAGGGTAGGTAGATTGGAGGGAAGAGCTAGAAGAGCCCCCTCATGTAAAATATTTTTTAATATCTTTTGCCGAGAGATTCGGTAGCAAGGTAGCAAAGAAGTCATAGAAGTAGTATGCAGAGAGATTTGAGCAGAAGCCGAGACTCTGTTGAAGTTCGTTCTTAGAACACCTTTGTAAAGAGGCATTTTTATTAATACAAAGAGAAGCAGTTTTTCCTGCAAGTATTTCTGTGTTGAATGAATGTGTATGTGTGTTCTTTATATGCTATAGATGTATGTTAGGAATGCATTTGCAGGGGTTGTTTGATTTCATGGTTAGAGGTCTTTGAGGCTTCACACTAGGGGGGTGTGACAGAAGGTTGTGGGTTCTGATAGCCGTGCACAGAGAGTGCATTTTTGAATTCTGTGGGTTCAGACAAAGGCATGCTAGGAGGGCACAATAGTTGAAATAATTAGCTCAGAGGAAGACCTCAAGGTTGCTAGACACCTTGGAGGAAAGACTGTGTAGAGGAAGACATAGTAAGGAGAGAGAATCTCTGAGGAGTTCTTTAAGGCTCTGCTAGGAGGGCATTGAGCACAGGCACAAAGAGCTGAGGAAGAACTCTGTTGTGAGTTCAACAAAAGTTAGAATTACTGAGGATTCTAGACACTTTTCCAGGAGGGCATTGAGTAGGTGCCAGAGAGCACAGGAAGAAATCTTTGAGTTCAGGATTTGAAGAAGAGTCCCAAGGAGAAGGATCTTCAAAGGGTTGCTAAACACTCTGCAGAATCAACAAGAGGTTGCTTGAGCTAAGGAGTGCCAGGAGGGCATCAGATTATCCATCTGAAGGAGAAGGGGTAAAAGGATCGAGTTCCTTACGACTCTGAGTAATGGGAAAACTCAGGAGGGAGAGCGTTTTCATGTACGTAGGCAAGACTCAAGGTAAAGAATTTGCAAAGGAGAGGAGCAAAGGTTGAGGCCTTTTGCTCTTGGAGAATTCTTCCAAGTCAGGAAGAAAGCGTGTAAGCTCAGGAGGAGCACAACTGTCATTGGATCAGCCAAAGAGATTTGGACCGTTGAAGTTTCCACGTCCAGGGAGTAGTGGAGGAGCGCGTAGGACATAAGAGATTCTGAGCCATTGGATCTCGCTCAGAATAGCTGACAACTGTAAGATATGTCGAGAACTACACGAGGTTTAAACCCTCACTCACAGAATAGCAGACATGAAAGTCTTGAAAGTGTGAGCACATCGGGATTTCGGACTTTGGGATTTCAGAGGTATTGTTGACGAAGGTTAGGACACTCCACGAAGAAAGTCCCTAAATTGTGAAAAGATCGTAGTTGTCCATATGAGGGAGGACACGTGTCACGAGATCACCCACTTCCGGGAATCAGACATCGAGAAACACAGAGGAAGGATTTTTTTCTCGAGTTTGCACCTAGTGAAGTCCCGAAATGATCTGGACCATCCATTCGTGGAGGACACATGGTGGAGATCGAGAGTCCACCGAGATTTTGGTTACTGGGGATTTGATTTGACAGAGGAGATTGTGTCATAGGGAGTCATAAGTTGTGAAATTGCGAAATGAAGAGGACCATCCATCTGAGGGAGGACACGTGGAATCAATCCAAGATTTTGGGGAAATTCCCAGAAGGAGAAGTACTTCTAGGAATCGGGTATCGGGAGTACCAGAGGACAGTGAAAAGCTGATGCAACGGGAGTCACGAAGTTCTAAAACGCAAATTCCCAGAGAAGCATTCAGGTAAGCAATGTATCCGAGAGCATTTCGACATACTGGGTACCGGGATTTTGGGAATCCTGGGTACAAGGGATTCAGGATCTTGTGGAGGAAATTCCCGAAATAGTCAGGGCCGTTGATCAGGGGATCGAATTTTCCTCAAAAATTTGAAGTGCTTGGAATCACTTCAAAATGAACAAGAGCGTAGGCCTCATCGTTGCGAACCCAAAACAACTCGTTTGGGTTCAAACAGATGTTGTGAGCGAGAGATATCATGTGCTGTTCAAAATGGCAAACAGGCAAAAAAGGGATGTTGACTGTACAGTCCGTACGGACGATGACGTGGTAGGTTGTACAGATGATGTGGCAGGCTGTACGCTGACATGGAAAATAGTTATTAGATAGTTGGCATGTGACATGTTTGTTGGCAGTGAATGGGATGGCGACACGTGGCCCAATCAAAGGCCGCCATGTGTCACTTGTTGTTTGGTTAAAACCTTTGCACTTAGCAGGAGTCGACCCTGTGACCTCCGGGTAGGGTAAATCTTTGGGAAAGGTCGCCCAACCAATGCACCCACACATGTTCCTTGTTATGTATATACATTGCATTATATTTAAATTTGTTTAAATGTATGTGGGGGCGTGGACCGGGCCGGGGCTAAGCCCCATCCCGTGGTCATATGTTGTATTGTATGCGACCGGAGCCATGGTAGTTAGACCCACCGTAACCATGTTATAACTGTTTAAATATATGCACATTTTGGTATTCCATGTGACCAATATATATATGCGCGCGGGTTAGCATTACTGTTATCAAACGGTTGTTAAAACTTAAGCCCTGTTGTATAGCGCGCGGTCATATGCCAGCCATGTGCCCATGGGCCTTGGTAGTTAGGGCCGACACGTAACGGTTCGACAGTTTGGACTGGTTGTGTAGTTGTGCCTGATGCCAAGTTTTTATTCTTTAAATTGCGTGTGGGCTAGGTTGATCCAGAGAAGGTGCGTTTTGTAGATGCATAGACAACAAGCTTGAAGGGGAGACTTCCAGGAAGCCTATCTACTTCATGTTTTGGCCAAACGAGGTGCCGAAAAAGCCTAGCTAGGGGTTTTTGGATGTTCTAAAGACATTGGAGCAGTCTATTTGGAATTTTGAGCATTGTAAAGCACATTTTTGAGCACTTTGAGAAAACAATACAAATGATCCATTGGAAGATGGACCAGGAGATGTAGCCCAAGAGAGGGGTGAACTTCTTTTTCAATTGTTGTGTTATGTGTTTTATGTTCATTGATTATGTTGCTGTTATATGCATCTTGAATGAGTAAATCCTATTAAAAATTGTGTTGCAAAGTTGATCCATTTGTTTTTAACACATAAATTTAACTTGCAAATATTTTCAAGAATACAAGTCTTCTTCATTTTTAGATCAAGTTGGTATCAGAGCATAGGTTTTTGAA
>JZKD02S2165232.1:14979-32687 GCA_000966675.3 Picea glauca
CCCGACATAGAGTGATCCAACGGTTCATACTCTCCTCGATCTTAATGACCATTGATCCATGGATTAACACCCGATTGGTCCATGATCTCTATTTAAAGAGCATGGAGGGTCATTTGCCGATGATCAATTGTGAGAAACGCTCTTGTAAAATTTCTCTGTAATCGTTTTCTTTGCATTAATAAACTTCTCCAAGTGGTCGCGTTGGTTGGGGCCGTGGATGTTTCCTCGTAGGGGTTTTACCACGTGAAAACATCGGTGTGTTGATCTTTGATATGGTTATGTGAGTGGTTACTGAAGGTGTTCGTCCTTTGTTGGAATACCTGTGTTGTCGAACACCTCAAACCAAATAAAGAGTGGCAACCCCTGAGCATGCAACATGGATCTCTCAACCCCAACTATGGCCCTATTCTTCCTCTCAACAACCCCACTCTGTTGTGGGTTGTAAGGAACAATCAACTCCCTCCAAATGCCCTCTCCTGCATAGAAGTCATTAAAATACTTGGAGGTATACTCACCCCCATTATCTATCCTCAATACTCTAATTTTCCTCCCAGTCTGGTTCTCCACAAGAAATTTAAAATATTGGAATTGATTGAAGACCTGTCCTTTGGTATTCATGAAGAAAATCCAAGACTTTCGAGAGAAGTCATCAATGAATATGACAGAATATAAACAACCATTCAAAGATGAAAAAGACATAGGACCACATACATCAGAATGAATCAGATCAAGTATACATGTTTCTCTGTTGTCACTTCTTGGAAAAGCAGTCTTGGTGTACTTTCCCAAAGCACACTCCTTGCACAACTCATGATTCTCTGTACTGAACTCTGGCACTCTAGTCACAATCTCCCTCAATATCATCAGAGCCTGATGATGCAAATGGTCCATCCTCCTATGCCATAGCTCACAAAGATCATTGTTGCTGGTAGTATGATACAATGTACCAGCTGGCTGAAAAATGAGCTTGTACAACTTCTCATGTCAATTCCCAATTACTTTGGCCGAAGTGATACTGCACCCCTTGGGAAATAGGATCACCTGTCTGTCATGGAACAACACCTCATATCTGCTCTCCTCAATAGTAGAAACTGAAATCAATTACTTCTTCAAGCCAGGAACATATATGACATCTCTTAACAACATGGGAGGTAGAGACTCCCTCTGAAATGATATTGTCCCACTACCAACTGCCTTGACCACCCGATCATCTCCAAGCACTACCTCAAGATCACCAATCTATATAAGATCTCTGAAATGTTCACGAATACCTGTCATATGGCGGGAGGCGCCATTGTCAATATACCAAACACTGGAATATGTAGCTCTAGTGGAAAGACATACCACTAAGGAAAAATCCTTATCAAACCGGGCGGAAAACTCCTCCAACTCTGCTGAAGCTATTGTCTGCTTCTTCTTCTTATTAAGACACTTTCCTTCATAGTTCCCAAACTTGTGACATGTAAAGCACTTGAATTTGCTCATGTCCTTCTTTCCTTCACTCTTCGGTTTGTTTCCTCCCTTAGGACCGTTTTTGAACTTCTTCTTGATATTAGTTGAAATAACCACATTCTTCTCATCATGACCAGTAGATGAACTACCATGCACATAACATCTCCGGGTTTCCTCCTTAACAAATTCATCCCAAAGACGTTCCCACTTGGGAAGATTCTCCCTCACCACAATGCCCTAAAAAAAACCAACCCATTGTTTGGTCACCCCATTCAATGTTGTCTTCACAAGTTCACTATCAGCCATGGCCTTCTCAACAACTCCAAGTTCATCTCTTACCTATGTCAACCTGGTAAGATACGTGACCACATTTTCAGCCTTGGTCATTTTAATTCTTTTCAGTTTCTCTCTCAAAACCATCTTCCGGTTCTCATTTGTACTTTGATACAACTTCGTCAAGGACTCCCACATCTTATAGGAATTTGAATTCTATGTCATTTCAGTAATCAAATGGTCCTTGATGGCATCAAGGATGATTCTTTTTTCCTTTGATACTCTTCTTGGTGTAGGTTGCAAGAAGAGTTGGATCTGTAGGTACATTTACTGGGTTTGTTGTGGAGTTCTCAACAATGTCCCATAACTCATTATCCTGCATAATCAAAATCATTCTCTCCTTCCAAGAACCAAAGTTTACTGCCTTATCAAGTCTATCATCAACCCTTAAACCAATAGCCATTGACCCTTCTCAGCTGAAAAATAAAAATTCAAAAAAATTTCCGGTGACGTAGCTTATGTCCTCTTCTTTTGTCTTGCTGACTTAAATCTACACTTTCCTTTAACTCGGCTCTGATACCATGTAAATTTTTAGACCCTACCCAGTTTCAAGTCTCGCTGATTTTATCAGTATTTAATGCCCAAAACCTAGATTTATGACAACCATAAATACTCAAAAAATAAACAATATTTCAGAACTGAAACATGAGGATTCTGAACAACATTTAATGCAGAAATAAAATTATATCAGCAACACCATATTAAAAAAAAATGCACAAATATTTTTGGTCTAACAGTGACCCTAGAAAAACCCACAAGGGGAAAACCAATGAGAGAGGGTTTTTATTATTTTCAGAGCTAAGAAAAATGTTTTGTTACAACAAAAAATTTATAGCAAAAATTTCACAAACTTATCTCAGAAAAAATTAGCTAAATCTCCTTCTGAACAACCCCCAAATCTTCTCCTCAATTTTTGTGCAAGAAATCCATACCATTGTACGACTGTCACAACATTAAATGTTGTACAAATTGTCTAGAAAATCATGCCAAAATTTCTGGGTATGTTGTACAGAATTTCCATCATTAAATGTGCCAAACTACCTCGAAATGCATGCACCCTTTCTTTTGTAAGGACTGTACCTTTCTCAACTATACGACCTCATAAAATCCGTACTGTACATCTTGACTGCACACTGTACTTTTTGACTCGATTTCCATGCTATAATTTTCCTTGGAATGTGTGTCAATGCTCAACAAATTCCTCTCTTCTCTTGCTCAACTTCTCCTCTTTCTCTTTCTCTCTCAAAAATTCCTTCAACTACCTAAAATGGGTGTGCCCTCCTTACCCTAATCGACTCAATGAGTGGAAGGTGAAAGGTCACCTCATCTAATGGATAAGATTAGATGAGATGAGTGGTGGATATTAAATCACTTAACTCATCGACTTTACCTTAGTTAAAAAGTCACCTTTTAATTTATATCTCATAAATTAAATGATTGGGGTCCACATTAGGCATTTTCTCACCCCTTAGGCACCTAGGTGTTGAGAAACACTTGCCTAGGTACTTTTTAATTATTTTAACAAATCCCACCTACTTATAATTAAGGAGGAGTGTTGGAAATGGTAATTAAAAGTCAGTGACTTTTATGTCTCTGTCAGAAAGTTTGTCAGTTTGTCCTTCTGCAACTACAGTTTATCTAGTTTTCTCTTACGTTTACGCAAACTTATTTTAGTCAGTCGAAAAGCAGGGGAGTTATTAAATGGAGCCGATCTTAATATTTCTCGAGTCCAGTTAAGTAGGTAAGAGACAATCAAATTTATTTGTGTGTCTTAAATGTAATTCAGTTAGTTTATGTAAGACATACCAATATTTACCTATATATGTCTGAGTCTATAAGTATTGGAATAGTATGAGATGTAGAAAAAACAAAGAGAATAGTTGATAGAAGAGACTCATGAGCTAAAGGTTTTTGAAGAAGTCTGAGAGCTCAAGCTCTAGTTTTGTAAGTTGCAGAAGTTGTTTAGAAGTCATTGGAGCTGAAGCTCATCTTAGTTATTGTACTTTGTATTAGCGCACAATGCTCAAGTTTATATTAATATCAAGTATTGTGTGTGTTAACAATTTCATGTGTATTTATGAGTTTAAGTGCTAAGCATATCACTTTGTTGTTCTGCATCTATAAATAATTTCATTAAGTGTTTTATCATAGTGTAACATAGACCCCCGACCCTCAGGCTGAGATCCACTCAGGATCTTCACTAAAACCATGCCAAGGGTTAATCAAACCCTTTGTTTGAGTCACAAAGGGATTTGGGCTTCGGGAGTTGGAGAGTCCCAGCTCTTGACAAATGCCAAAATGCGAGTCATCAACGAAGGTTGACCGTTCCAACACACACCGCCTGTTGCCACTAAATTCGGCTTTTCGGGACTTGAGCGAACGACCCAACAATCATTCCTCTTGCCTTATGATTCCCTGAATTCCAAAATGTTGGAATGTTGAAATGGGCTCAACATCCCATGGAATGCGAGATTGATGGCCTTTCAGGACTTCGTGTATCGGGAGTTCGCAATTCTCTATCCAAACTCACTTGCTGCACCAATTTCCAAATTCTAAAATAGAGACCCTTTTCTGGGATTTTGTGTACCAGGAGTTTGAAACTCTCGGTTCCAAAAATCACTTGTCTCCTCTACTTCCTAGACCCCGAAATGCCGAAATGTCAGGATTCCATTCCAAAGACACTTCGCATTTCACAACTTTGGGGTATTCAGTGCAAAGCACCTCGGCTCCTTGTCATCAGGATTTCTTAAATGCCAAACCCCGATATGCCGAAATTTCACACTTGATTATCCCTTTCATGAACTGGGAGTTTGAGTGACCAAGGGTTTTGACCTGCACTCCGAACTTATGGTTCCCGAATTCCTGAAATGATTTGATGGCTCAGACAGACCATGATCAATGGTCCACGTTGATTCTTGATGACAGGGTGGTAGATTCGTCCAACTCCTAACCACCTTACAACTCCTCTAGATCCTACGGTCCTCATGGTTTCGCGTGTTCTCCACGGAGAATTCTGACCCCCAGATGCACTACTCAATGACTTAGCATCCTCCCTCTTGAAATTAACTTCTATGAGATGATTTCGACCTCTGTCTCCCTTTGAAGTGGTTCGATCTCCGTCTTCCTTTGAAGTGTTCAAAGGCATTATCACTCCTGAAATTTCACTTGCAAACTCAAGCCTTCCAAAAGGTTCCTACTCCCACTCCTTGTGGAAAAACTTCAAATAACCTCTAGTTATTTGGATCTCCGACCTTGTGCACTCCTTGCAACAGTGGTCCTTCAATCTTCCTTCTAGACTTATAAAATCCAAGGCTTCAATCGGCCTGCGCACACCTTGCACGACTCTATGCTTCACTTGCACTTTAGCTGGTATGAGAACAACGGTATCTCTCCTGAGCTTTCTGAGATAAAACTCAGACCCTCGTCAACACACACCTTGCAGACGTTCACTGCACTCCTTGCAGGAATCCTCAGGAAGAGAAACAATTGAAACTCATTCTTCTCCTCTCTCAGACTTCATACATTCACCATGAAATCATACACACAATGAAACATTGAAACAAATGCATAACAGAGAAACAAATCAACTGTAAACATACCATTCAACAAATGTAAACAGTAAGCATCATAACACCATGAAAATTGAGTCAAAGCTTCATGTATTAAATCAAGTGCTCCTATACATGGGTTCTTCTCTACAACTCTCTGCTACAACTCTCCAGCTTATGAATTCTGAATAATCATTCTTTGTTACTATCATACAAGGGTGAGGGTGTCTATATCCATTTTCCCTCCTATGCTTCTAAACTGTCTAATCTAACATTCATACCTACCTACTTTACATTCATTAAGCATAAATTCCTTTACATACTACATATGAGAGCAACGCTCAAGATCTGTTCATATCTCCAAGAAATAAATGTAAGTACGCCTTTTCCTAGCTATTACATTAATGCTTCAAATTTCAAAATTTAAAACGTTTTCATAAAAACGTTCTCCTTTTTCCATCTGCGCATCCAACTGTCTCTCCACTTTTATGTTGCTCACTTGGATGGCTACTTACGATGCTCCTGCATCATACTCCCTTGCTTGAAAATTTTCATGAACTCATGCTCATGAGCTCTTGCACGGTCTACCCATGCCTATGAATTGTTGCTTCATCCTCCCAACTGGCATATTCAACCGGATGTCCCTTCCATTTGACCAAGTATTCAAAATACTCTTTTCTCCTGGTCTTTTTGCTAATCATCTTGTCAATTATGCTTTCCATCTGTGGCTCTACAGCTACAGGCATTTGTTTTTTCCATTGAATTTCTTTCTCCTCATCTTCTGCTCCTACTTCTTCAGCTCTGTAAGGATACAAATCCGCGACATTGAATATCGGTGAGATTCCGACCCCATCGGGTAATTCAATCTCATATGCGTTTTCCCCAAATTTCCTTATGACATTGCACGGTCCAATCTTTTTCATCTTCAACTTATTATACGTTCCCCTTGGGAACCTTTCCTTCCTTAGATATGCAAGAATCATATCACCAACTTCAAATTGAATTTCTCGCCTGTGTTGATCTTCTCTCTGCTTGTATTCTTGACTTGAACTCTGCAATCACTCCTTAATTCGGCTGTGAAGCTCCTTCATTCCTTCTACAAAGTTCTCTGCACTAACACTCTTGAATTCATTTTGTTTTGAATCATTTAATTCATAAACTCCTCTTGGTTGCATTCCATATACAATCTGGAATGGACTTTTCCCTATGCTTCTATTGAGTGAATCATTGTAAGCAAATTCCGCCTATGGAAAAATGTGATCCCATTGACTGTGGTGTTCAGTCACTAAGCTTCTTAACAAATCTCCCAAGCTCCTGTTCACGACTTCTGTCTGTCCATCTGTCTGAGGATGATATGCTGAGCTAAAAGAAAAAATTGTCCCCAACTTCTTCCATAAGGTCCTCCAGAAATGCCCTATGAACTTGGTATCCCAATCAGACATGATACTCTTTGGCAACCCGTGAAGTCTGACGAATTCTTTGAAAAACAGGTTCGCAATATGAGTTGTGTCACTGGTTTTCTGGCATGGTATGAAATGTGCCATTTTTGAAAATCTGTCGACTACCACAAATATAGAATCATATCCTCTTTGTTTCCTTGGTAGTCCCAATATCAAAATCCATGCTCACTGCATCCCATGGCCTTTTAGGTATGGGTAATGGTTGGTATAACCCTGTGTTCTGCCTTTTTCCTTTCGTGTGCTGACAAATTCTGCACCTGTTCACAAATTTCTTGACATCTGTTCTCATCCTTGGCCAAAAATATGAGCCATTCAACTTTGAGAATGTCTTGTCATGAACGAAATGTCCAGCCAATCCTCCACTGTGTTTTTCCTTCAGCAAATTCTCCCTCATGGAGAATTTCAGAATACATAGCTGATTTTCCCTGAACAATAATCCATCCTAGATCATGTATTCAGTCCATTGACTTTTGTATCTAAGAATTGGATTCTCAGATGCTTCATATGCCTCTTTAAAATCTGGGTCATCCCTGTACATTTCTTTGAGGTTATCAAAACCTTAAGTCTTGACTCTGAATTCTTTCATAAGCAAACATTTCCTGCTCAAAGAATCAACAACTTTGTTAGCAGTTCCAGAAATATGCTTAGTCACAAAAGTAAAATTTTGCATGAATTCAACCCATTTAGCATGCTTTTGGTTCAACTTCTCCTGTCGAGTCACAAATTGCAAAGCGTGATTATCACTATACAAAACAAAATCCTTGGGAACCAAATAGTGTCTTCATTTCTTCAATGCTTGTATGACTGCATCGAATTCCTTGTCATATGTGGAGTACTCAATCTTCGCTTCATTCATTTTTTCACTAAAATATGTGACCGACTTGTCATCTTGGCTCAAGACTACTCCAATTGCAAATACACTCGCGTCACACCTGACCTGGAATGTCTTGCTAAAATATGGAAAAACTAGAATTGGTTGCTCAGTGATTTTCTTCTCCAGCAGATTGAAACTCTTCTTTGCTTCCTCTGTCCAATGAAAAGATTTATGTCTTTTCCTCACCGTGTCCATCATCGGTGTGCTAATTCCATTGAAGTTTCAGATGAATTTCCTGTAGAAGCTAGCCAAACCATGGAAGCTTTGTACTTCAAATATACTCTTCGGAAATGGCCAATCCTTAATCGCCTTTATCTTTTCTGTATCCATTTTCAGCTCATTTGCAAAGATAACAAAACCCAAATAAACGAGTTATGTTCTCATGAATGAAAATTTCTTCATATTAATCAACAATTTCTCTTGTTGTAATCTTCTCATTACTGCAGCTAAATGCTTTAAGTGTTGTTCTTCTGTCTTGCTGAAGATTAATATATCATCAAGATATACAATGACAAATTTCCCTATGAAATCCTTCAGGACTTCGTTCATCAAACTCATGAAGGTATTGGGTGCATTCGTTAAGCCAAATGGCATGACAAGACATTCATACAACCCCTCATTCGTCTTGAATGTTGTCTTCCATTCATCACCTTTTCTCATTCGAATTTGATGATACCCGCTTTTCAAATCAATCTTTGAAAAAGAATTTGCTCCACTCAAGCAATCCATCAAGTCGTCCATCCTTGGCAATGGAAATTTGTATTTGATGGTAATATTATTGATCGCCCTTGAGTCTGTACACATTCTCCAGCCTTCATCTTTCTTTGGACTGAGCACCGTCGGAACAACGCATGGAATCAAGCTTTCTCGAATCAATCCTTTGTCTATTAAGTCCTGGACTTGTCTCTTAACTTCTTCATTTTACCGCGGCATCAACCAATATGCTGCTTTGTTCGAAAAACTGGCTCCAGGTATAAGATTGATATGATGACTTATACTCCTAATAGGTGGCAACGAACAAGGTAGTTTGTCCACTACTATATCAACAAACTCTCCGAGAAACTCCTGGATTTCTTCTGGTAAATCATCTATCCTCGTACTGGTCAAAACAATTTTTGGCTTCTTGACCACAATAATATGTGTGTCTTCCTTCTTCTTAACCTCATTAAGAAGTTCCTTCCCACTCATGATAAGTACAGTGTTGCTCATTTCTGTTGTCACCTCTTTATCCTTAATTGACAACAACATGTGAGTCCTACCATTTTTCTCATGGGTGTATGTGTTATTTCTCCCATCATGAACTACATTTATGTCATATTTCCATGGTCTACCCAACAATAGATGAAAAACATCCATGGTAATGACATCACATAATATTTCATCTTTATATCCTCCTATTTTAAATTCAAGTAAACATTCTTTAGTGACATTTACCTGATGTCCTTTTTGTAGCCACGAAATTCTGTATGGGCTTGGATGTACAACAGTCTCCAGCTCCATCTTTTCTACCATCTCTGTAGATACGAGATTATCTGTGCTACCGCTGTCCACTATGACCTTGCATACCTTGTCTTTAGTTTTTCAAGCAGTCCAAAACACACTCTTTCTTTAGGATGGATTCTTTGCCTCCTTCTCCATCTTCAAGAGAACTTTCCTCATCATTAAAGATATTCCTCCCTCAACGTCTTCTGCCTCAACATTCCATCCTTGAGCTTCGACAATATGAGTTTCACCACCATCTTTCTTCTTATCTGGACACTCATAGGATTTATGTCTGATTTTTCCACAGACAAAGAATTTCACTTCACCTCCTCTACCTCTTCCTCTTCCTCTGGCTCGAGGAAAAGTATTTCTATCAGCATACTGCCTTCCCTATGAGCTTCCTCCTCTCTCAGGTTGATTTTGAGGTTTATTTCCCTCTTCTTTAGGTTTCTGAGTTCTGTCTTGGGCAATTGTCTTGCCTCTGTTTTGACTTCTGCCTCAACCTCTTTGACCTTCCTTCCGGCTTAGCTTCTCTTCAGCTTTCAGACCCATCTAATACGCATCTTCCACATTTCAGATGGTCATCATGCTCATCTCATCTTGAATGTCATATCACAGACCATTCATGTACCTGGCAACCTTTTCATCATCGTTTTCTCGATGAGCTGCTCTGATGTTTATCCTGTAGAATTCTTCAATGTATTCTTTCACTGACATCAGCTTCTGTCTCAAATTATGCATCCTCAGAAACAGAGTGATTTGATAATCCCTAGGTATAAATTTTGGCTTTCATCTTTGCAACCATTCTATCCCAACTTTTGATTTTCTTCTTGCCTTTGCAGCATTTGTCAGCCTGTAGTTCATCCCACCACAGTGCTGCATGAGATTTAAGTCTAGTAATGACATGTTTGACTTTCTTATCTTCCTCAACATCATCATAGTCGAAGTATTTGTCTAGAGTGCTAATCCAGTCTAGGAGTTCTTCAACATCCAAGTTTCCCTCATACACTGGAATGTCCATTTTTTCTCTAACACCTATCCTTGCAACAACCCTGAATGGGCGTTCTTCTGCAGCATCTTCGATTGAAACTTCTTCTCCTTCGTTTCCAGCTTCATTTTCACTTTTAGCTTCACTGATATCCCCAACGTCGACTATGCACCTCTGTGTTGTCTCCATAGCATCAATCCTAGCACATAATTCACGCATCTCTCTTTCTCTTGTTGGATCAGGTATTTTCCTATCTCTTCTTCTTGACATTTCTCTTTCCTCTGCTAGATCAGGTATTTTCTTGTCTCTTATTCTCAGCGGCATGGATATAAAATTTTCTCCCTTTTCTCTGCTACAGAAATCAAAGAAATTTTTCTAGGCTCTGATACCACTTTAACGTGGACCCCTGACCCTCGGGTCAAGATCCGCTCAGGATATTCACTACAACCACGCCAAGGGTTAATCAAACCCTTTGTTTGAGTCACAAAGGACTTTGGGCTGCAGGAGTTGGAGAGTCCCAATATATCCCACAGCTCTTGAAAAATGTCGAAATGTGAGTCGTCAATGAGGGTTGACCGTTCCAACGCGCACCGCCTATTGCCACTAAATTCAGCATTTCGAGACTTGAGCGAACGACCCAACAATCATTCCTCTTGCCTTATGATTGCCCGAATTCAGAAATGTTGGAATTCCGAAATGGGATCAACATCCCATGGAATGTGCGATCGATGGCCTTTTGGGACTTCGTGTACCAGGAGTTCACGATTCTCGATCCCAACTCACTTGCCGCACCAATTTTCGAATTTCGAAATAGCGACCCTTTTTCGAGATTTCGCGTACCGGGAGTTTGAAACTCTTGGTTCCAAAAATCACTTGTCTCGTCTACTTCCCGGACCCTGAAATGTTGAAATGTCGGGATTCCATTCCAAAGACACTACACATTTCATGACTTCATGGTTTTCAGTGCAAAGTGCCCCGGCTCCTTGTCATCAGGATTTCTGAAATGCCGAACCCTGACATGCTAAAATTTCACACTTGATTATCCCTTTCGCGAACAGGGAGTCTGAGTGACCAAGGGTTTTGACCTGCACTCCGAAATTACGGTTCCCAAATTCTCGAAATGATTTGATGGCTCAAACAGACCACGATCAATGGTCCATGTTGATTCTTGATGACAGGGTGGAAGATTCATCCAACTCCTAACCACCTTACAGCTCCTCTGGATCCTACRGTCCTCGYGGTTTCGCGAGTTCTCCACGGAGAATTCTAACCCCCAGATGCACTACTCAATGACTTTTGTCCAACGACTGAGCATCCTCCCTCCTGAGCTTAACTTCTATGAGATGATTTCAGCYTCCRTCTCCCTTTGAAGTGGTTCGATCTCTGTCTTCCTTTGAAGTGTTCAAAGGCGTTATCCCTCCTGAAATTTCACTTGCAAACTCAAGCCTTCCAAAAGGTTCYAGCTTGCACTCCTTGTGGAAAACCTTCAAATAACCTCTAGTTATTTGGATCTMTGACCCTGTGCACTCCTTGCAACARTGGTCMTTCAATCTTCCTTCTGGACTTATAAAATCCAAGGTTTCAATCGACCTRTGCACACCTTGCACGACTCTGTGMTTCACCTGCACTTCAGCTGGTATGAGAACAACRATATCTTTTTTGRGCTTTCTGAACTAAAACTCAGACCCTCGTCAGYGCACACCTTGCGGATGTTCATTGCACTCCTTKTAGGAATCCTTAAGAAGAGAAACAATTGAAACTCATTCTTATCCTCTCTCARACTTCATACATTCACCATGAAATCATACACACAATGAAGCATTGAAACAAATGCATAACAGAGAAACAAATCAACTGTGTACATACCATTCAACAAATGTAAACAGTAAGCATCATAACACCATGAAAATTGAGTCAAAGCTTCATATATGAACTCAAGTGCTCCTATACATGGGTTCTTCTCTACAGCTCTTTGCTACAACTCTCCAGCTTATGAATTCTGAATAATCATCCTTTGTTACTATCATACAAGGGTGAGGGTGTTTATATCTGTTTTCCCTCCTATGCTTCTAAACTGTCTAATATAACATTCATACCTACCTACTTTACATTCATTACACAAAAATTCCTTTACATACTACAGATGAGAGCAATGCTCAATATTTGTTCATATCTCCAAGACATAAATGTAAGTACGCATTTTCCTAGCTATTACATTAATGCTTCAAATTTCAAAATTTAAAACGTTTTCATAAAAACGTGCTCCTTTTTCCATCTGCGCGTCCAGCTGTCTCTCCGCTTTTACATTTCTCGCTTGGTTGGCTGCTTACGATGCTCCTGCATCATAGCACACCGTAAATTGTGTAGTCTTTGCACTTTGTGGTAAGTCCTGAGAGTTTTGTAGTGTGTAGTATTTTGTCACTGCATTGCGCACAATTTCCCTGTGTGTTATTGATCCGAGAAAGGTCACATGGGAAGGGGTTGCACATTCTTTGTTTAATTTGATTTGGGGTTTGTTACCATTGGCACCTAAGATACCAAAATTCGATTTCCTACAGGACAATAAAAGAGAAGGGGCTTTAAGAAGGTTGCTCATGGCATCGAGGTTTTATTCATTTTAATCGCAATTTAAATTAATGTAAAGAATCTTTTAAAGTCCTGTCTAATTTTTTAAAAGAAAATGGAAGTTGCGAACTCTTGATTTTTTTCAAAGAAAATGGAAGTTGTGTTGAGTGTTTGCAATATGATATTACTTTGCAACTTCCATTTGCATCAATTTGTGACTCTCATCGATTTTATCACTGGGATGATCTATCCATTTATGTAAAAGTCCTCAAAGATTTAATTTAGGGAGATAACGTTTTTTTCTTGATCTAAGGGAAAACAAATGTTGAACATAGTGTTGACCATAGATTGATTTATCCATGAGAGCTATTTGACAGTATTTTTAGAGGATTTGAGCTTGCGACGTTGCTCACATCCAATGGTGCGCACAATTGCTTCAATTTGTTCATTCATTGTATGAACCCATTTTTCTTCTTTGACTGCTTCTTCAAAGTATACTATTTGATAGGATAAGATAGAAAAGTGTGTTTGTTGATCCACATCATCATTCTTCTCATAAATTTCTCTCAATCTTGTTGTTTTATGGTTCCTCAAATTTGTTGTAGTGGGATCTGAATCATTGCTAGAAGAAGAAGTTGAAATATGTTATGTTTGTTCTCCTTGGCCTTGTACTTGCAATCTTGGAAGTCTTGGTGGAGAAGCTTGTTGTCCTGTATCTTCCACCTGCTTATCTTCCTATATAGGAAGAATTTGATCTACAAGTATTTCACTTGTTTGTTTATCCCAAGATTTATCTTCTCAGAATTTCACATCTCTACTTACTATCAATTTCTCAGTAATAGGATTATACATCTTGTATGCTTTAGATTGTTCAATATATCCAACAAATATGAATTTTTCACTTCTATCATCAAGCTTTCTCCTCAGCGCTTCAGGAATATGAGCACAATCCACACAACCAAAAACGTTAAAAGGAGAAACACTTGATTTCATACCACTCCATGCTTCTTGAGGGACTTGATTTTTCAAATTTTTGCTTGCTGATAAATTCAAAATATAAACTGAGCATGCCACTTCTTCACCCCAATATTCGTTTGACAAATTATTATCCTTCAACATACTTCTGTCCATATTAATTATTGTCTGATTCTTCCTTTCAACTACTCCATTTTGTTGTGGAGTGTATATTGTGCTAATCGACTCTTGATCCCATGTGGTCTGCAATATGATGCAAATTATTTGGAGTCATACTCACCTCCTCGATTTGATATGAGTACTTTGATGTATTCACCGCTCTGTTTCTCTATCAAATATTTAAATTCTCTGAATTTTTCAAATGTCTCTAATTTTTTGCTTGAGAAAATAAACCCAAGATTACGGCTAAAATCATCAATAAATGTTAGAAAATAAAAGTTGTCTCTTATTGAATGAGTTTGTGTTGGACCACAAAGGTCTGTATGCACTAGCTAAAGATGTTATTTTTCTCTGTAGGAAGAATTAGAAAAACTATCCCTTTGGTCTTTGGCCAAAATACAACTCTCAAAGGAGTTTTTCTATTCATTTATGATGGACAAACCTTTGACCATATATTTATTTTGTAAAAGACTGAGACTTTTAAATGGTAAATGACCATATCTAAGATGCCACAACCAAGTCTCATCTGAGCTTGATACATTTTGGGCATATCACTGTGAAAAATTTACATTTTTCAATATCAAAGGAAACATTTTGTTTTTGGTCATTTATACTATAGCTATGATTTTGTTACTGGTTGGTTTGTCCACGATTGTACACTTGGAACCTTCAAAAATGACTCTATAACCATGTTCATTCATCCGGCCTACATTCATCAGATTATGTCTAAGACTAGATACATAATAAACATCATGAATATCCTTCTTTTCATCTTGCTTGGTCAATACATAAATTACACCCTTGCCTAAAAAATTCCTTTGATAATCATCTCCCAATTTAATTTGAGATGTGACAGAGCTATCTAAACTAGAAAAAAAATATTTGTTACATGTCATATGATTGCTGCAACCTATGTCTAGTAACCATAGATCATGAATGTTGCTTGCTTATTATGTGACTTGAAATGAGAAGAACATTGATTTAGATGTTGCTTCTTCGGTGTTGGTACTATTTTTGTAACGACCTTCCTCGTTAAGACAACCATTCTAGTATACAGGTGCAATTTTTTTTTTTTGTGTTTAAGGTGTGTGCGCGCGTGTAGAAGTAACAACACACTTGACTCTACGTCGCCCCTTGAAAACCAACAAGACACAACCATGATGTTCATCACAAGAAGACTAAAGGCACACGACGAGTAACTACAAACAATATACGACCATAGGCATACGATGCACAACGCAAATATTTAGCGACAAAAGTAAGCTGACCACCCGCCCGTCCTACCCTGCAAGGTTAGAACCTCCAAGACACATAATCAACGCTCAAGCCCAGGTTCCCATCGATTTTAACCATTTAAGGTCTCAGGGCTGGCGACTGTTCTGAGGAAAATGGAGGTGTATACATCCCACCGACACAACAGACCAAGCAATCAACTGACCACAATCAAGTACAACATAAATAATAAGAACAATTGCGCCCCTTACGGAAGGCGCGTGACAAGGACTCTGACAACGAACACCCAAGTTCAACATCAATCAAATAAATCAACAACCCTCATTTACTAACTCCGCGTAGTTTTTGTACGTAAATCTAGGTCGTGGCGTCATATATGTTATTAACGAAATCACCATACCACTGTCATGTATTATTAACCACCATTCATTTATATCGCATGTCCGAACCATGATCTTACCCTTACAATACCTCTTATATGCTACAACCACCAAAATTCTAATAACCTTTTCAAGATAAAAACATTTAATTCCAACAAGAGGAGCTCTCAATGCTATGTCATTATAATCATAACTCTCAATGATAATGCAAAATACTATCATATTCACAAGTAACATCATAGTTGGAAATGACACTATATCATCTTAATTAAAAATGGCCATCTATAAAATACTAGAATTTTAACATGACAAAACTTGTAAAGGGCAATATTGGAAGGGATAACCATCACCATTAATACTGACAGTGATTCAAGATAAACATTAATTACAAATGTTGATATATATAAATAACATCATAAATATAGGAACATCAAATTGAGAATATCAGGGTACATCCTAATCAAGATGGCAATCTATAAAATGTTAAAATTTAAAATTATAATAAATAAAAAGGCAATATTGGGGAAATGCCCAACCATTAATATTAATATTAATGTTGCCAATCATTAGGATAACCATTCATTTAGGGAGTCAGTATTTAGACACAACATCATCATGAGGGGTGGCATTAATTTTGAGGATAACCATACACATAGTAAGTAGAAAAAAATGGCAATCTATACATGATAAAAAATATATTGAGGACAAAATCAAAGGGAAACTGCTAGAAATAATAACCATAAAAAGGGATTAATCCAATCCTACCATTCCTGACAGAATTATAAATGAACAATAAAGGTAGAAATTTAATCCATATAGATTACGATTTATGGGATACCTAGTCATTAAACAGCCGTGTCCATATTCCAACTTATAATTTATTTTACATGTAATGCTGTAATTAGAAGGACAATATAATTAAATATAACTAAGGTTTTGGTCAACATAGGGTTCTATCTTCCAAATCATGCATGGTATGCATTTTACAAGAAGTCATGGTACATCACAATAGAATAGTTATGTAATTATCATGTGGAGGACATTGTAATATGGAGTCCTGAAGGCGTTAGCTGGAAACTATCCTTAGCTCTACTATCCGGATAACACTCAAAGATACGCAACATGCCAACCATAAAACAAGGCAGGTGTGCCCCTGTACGCAGCGAGCCATCAATTAGTTAGGTTGAGGTTGTTACGGAACCAGACCTGAACCATCACTAACACAGGCTACGGGTCCGGGCCGTTGATGAAGGAGAAAATTGGAAGAATTTATTAGTTCTCTGCTCTCGGGTCTGGCCAGACTGAGACCATGCAACTGGTCAGAAAACCACCACAATCCAGTAACAAGAAGGTACTTTTATTTCAATCGCATCATGCAGGGCTATGGTTAATTCAATTTTTTTTTTGATAGTTGGATAAATACTTGTGAGAAGTCTTGAAACTTGCAACTTTTGTGTAAAAACTCCATTCATAATCAAGACAAATGAATTTTTATTTTTAAATTTAAAATAAAATAAGTTGGCAATCTGGTTCGCAAAGGTTTCTAAAGACTTCAAGGTAAGCATAGACTAAGCCGCACTCAAAGATTGAGACTCTGAATACCTGCTCCAACTCTGAGACAACTCTGAAGTAGCTGCGCAGACTACGCCCATATTGCTGAAACTCCAAAATAAACATAGACAACGTCCATAGTGATTCTTGGGAAGATATGCAACAACTTACACCATCCACACGTTCTAATTACAAATGAAAATTCAGAACCCAAATTATTAATGATTTACCCAAACGAAAATTCAGAACCACGCCGCAGTGACCAAAGAAACGCCCACAATCCCCAAAAAAATGCAAAGGTAAAGATGCTAGTTCGGAAGGAGAAACGCAGATCTAAAAGCCCAATATCTCAGCAAACACAGTCATTAACACATTCAACACAGATCAAGTACGCCCAATATCTCAGTAAAACGCAGACAATCGAACGCCCCACACAAACAATGATTCAACGCAACGACGACATTACGCCCAACAACAGATTCCCACCATAGATTCAGCGAAATACAGACATGGAATGCAGCAATCATGACCATAACCGCCATGCCAACGATTTTACATGTTCACAAAAAGGAAAAATGAAATTCCGAACCAATCAGAGAAACGAAACGCCCAATACCCCAACAAAAACAAATCGCACACAGTAAAATCCTTTCCCCCAAAAGAAACGTGTTCTAACATCAACCACAACAATGAAATACAGAAACGAAA
>JZKD02S2165243.1:5934-21618 GCA_000966675.3 Picea glauca
CCGAAGTATTCTATCCTCATCAGGTTTACACGTGGAGGTAAATACCTCCCACAACTACCATAATATCAACACCATCTACCTCCCTTGACTATTAAAACCAATAATTGGATGCATGTAAAAGGTTGGTGAAACAATATTATCATGTATTTATGAAAGTGTAGGCCAAGTACAATCATTATGACAATGTAAGAGTCCTACATTCATGTAGCCAAAAGTAATGTTAGTATCATTTCACCCATATTTTCATTGCCATTAACCATAACATTCATTCTAGAACTCTCCCGTTCACTCACCCAATTCTGCAAATTGTTGTTTAGGTTGTTCATGTTGTATTCACCATTGCTATCCATGGAAGATCTAGAAAATTAACTATAATCAAGGTTATTGAGGGAAATTGCATACCTTATATTAAGGAGGAATAGTTGTAGGTGATCCTAGAGGATGGGAATGATAGGAAACCTTCACCCACTATTCAATTTTTGCTCTTTGGATGCTTGAGAACCCAAGTGTGGATCTTGTATATAATTACCAAAAGGTAGAAAACATGTTGGAATCTTTCTACACACACTGAAGAGCATTAATAGGGGAAAAGATCTCTGAAGAAATATTGAGCAAAGAAGAAGATGTCCCTTGTGTTGTGTAATGAAGTGGAAGAGAGTGCCATGGCTAGTCTGATAGCTAGATGAGATTGTTGTAATGAGAAAATGGGCTGGGCTAAGAGAGAGAGAGATAAAAAAATGTAGGTGTTTCCTTTGCCCTAGTGGACTCATAACGCAGCTTGGTGGTGGTATTTGAATCAAATACCTATGTTTGGGTTGAAAATTTCTCTAACGAAGTCAGTTTCTTGGAGCTTCTTCATTTCAAAGATAACTGCCTTATAATTGTCTATGAATATGAAAAATTTATGTTTATTTTTGTTTTTGTTGAAAAACAATGTATTATGTACATTGTGTGTGATTATGATTATTATTCCATTGCATTTGATAATTTCACCTAGACATGCATTTCATTAAATTTTGGTCCTCCCTAGGAGGATTTATAGCTATTAATATGGGGATTTGGCCTCTGAGCACCATAATTTGGAAGGTATGTGTAGTAGCTACTTGTCCTATGGTTGGGATTGATGGGTAGGGATTCTACAAGAAAAGTGTCCCAAAACAAGCTTGCCAATATAGTTAGATAACATATGGATTCTCCTTGGAAATCACAATTTATTATCGTCCATAGCCTTGGAAATCACAATTCATTATCATCCATAGCCTTGGAAATCATGATTTGTTGTCATCAATAACCTTGGAAATCACAATATTTTATTATATATATCCTCCAAAGAGGATTTTTTGCTCAATTACAAATAGAGCTCTTGGGCCATTGTTTTCTCATCTTCAAAATCAATAGTATTATGTTTTTATTGCATAGAGAGCTAAAGCAAAGTTACACAACTGAATTTTTGCTAGACCACCAAGGGACCACATTGAGGTATTAACCCTAAAAGGAATGGATTAAGAGCAATGCAACTTCAATGAGGCATGATTTGTAATGTACTTGTTCTTTTTTTCATTAAGAATATCTTATCTTCTTCCGCCCCTCCCCCTCAATATTATGCATATTGTTTTCATTTACTTTCTTTGCAATTCATTATAGTTATGATTTCTAAAAATTTTCTCCCCCCTTCCCCCCTCAAGATTATGCATATTGTTATCATTTAATTTCTTTGCAATTCATTATAGTTATGATCTCTAAAACTTTTTAAGTAGCAAGCATTGCTTGATTTTAGTTAACATGTGTAGAGAAATGTAGCTTTTGTTTGGTTGATTTTAGGTACATATCGAGAATCTTGTTGCAAAGAAGATTCTCCTCCAATGCATTTGCTCCATTAAAGCATTCAAGGAACTATTGCACATCAACCTCCTATCTCTTTCTATGATTAACTTCTAACTTGTTGCACAATGCTTGTCTACCTAAGAAAATATTAATTCACACTTTTCGTTGCATACTATTATACCAATCCAATAGTAAAACATTGTTTGGGTTTGCATTCATCTAAGTCAAAAAAAACTCAATCATAAGGTATGACAAAAGTGTAAAAGAGATAATAGTTACAAAATTTACTATGGGCCAAAACACCTACTGAGCATGACAAGTATCCTTTACTTCCTCTTACCATCTTCCTTAAAAGGAGAAAAAATCAAGCTCTCTCCCCATTAAGTATGATTCCTCTTTACCAACACTATCATGCCACCCACTACTTATATGATTCCAATAATGGTAATAAATCAAAGCAATTTTATGAAATAGATTATGATATAGCTGACAAAAATCTTTCATTTAGAACTACCTAACAAAGGAAAAATAGGAAAATCTCTAAACAATATAAGAGTCCACCAATAAGGACTATAAAAGTAGCACAAATTCATTAAAAATGTAAAATTAAATAAGTTGTCAATTACCAAAGATTTTCATTTCCAATCATCTAGAATTTACTTGACAAAAATTTAACATCTCTACATTCCTTCCTAATTTTAGAAATAAAATATGAAAGTTAATTAACAATTCTAATTGTTGTTTTCCATTATAATGTACACTATTGTTTAATTGGAAAAATAAACACAATTTGAAATAGTTTACTATACATTTAATTTAATATTATAAAAAGAGATAATAAATTACAACAAAATTCATAATAAATTGATTACATTTTTAATACACTTCTTCATGTCCAGAAAAATACTTTATTGAGACTATCCCATCTCAAAAATACCATACCATGCCAAAAGTGAAAAATGTTTGTCAATAACATTCAAATTATTTATTCCATTTGAAAAGCATATGCTTAATCTCAAAATGTGCCAAATGACATCCTCAAAATGTGCCAAATGCAATAAGTATATCAAAAGACGAACTCATTTGGGGCTTGGGGCACAACATAGACAACAATTTCAACATCACATTGAAAAAAAAGACAACAATCCCTTCATCTAAAGCTATTCAATGTTTGACGAGGGTTTGTGGCTAAATGGTATCACTATAACTGTGGCAAGAACACCTAGGGTTAAAATGGTAGTGCAATTTATAAACCCATATGAACTACAAAGTATGAATTGCATGCAAAAATGTGAAATAAGTAGATAGCCATGCAAAATGCAACATATCACATGAAATTCAAGATAACATTCAACACAAGTTCTCTTCCTCTAACAACACACTAGAATTACTGCAATCCTTAAATGATGACTTTGGTAAACAATTTGTGAAAACAAGTCTTTGTCACCATTGGGAAGGATTTGCAATCTACCCCAACTACTATTGAAAGCATGGACATAACACAAACACAAGCATGTTAGGTTAACCTTGATTTAGAAATGAGTCAAACAGTTTTAAGTCTAGAGTCATGGTTTTGGTAGTCCATGGTATTGTGTCCATAGTATTGCATGCAATGAATCCTATAAATAGGCTTGGGATAAGGTGCCAGAAGTGAGCAGAAGTTGAACTCACTTGGCCATTAGCTTGAACAGATTTGACCAAAAGATAATCAAAGATCTTTAAAATTGTTTTTTTCCTGTGGTTTTTCAAGATAAAATCTTATTGTTTTTATGGATTCCTAACAAAACATGAGGGTGCCCTCACTAAGATTCACACTTTAATGGAGATTTTAATGGTGCTCCACTTTGACCAACCAAACAAGCCACCAACAACAATAGTGCCTAAAGCACACAAATCACGAAACAAGCCACCAACAACAATAGTGACTAAACCACACAAATCACCACAATGCTTAAAGACCTTTCTAGTCAAGCACCAAGCCTACTGTTCCCATCATCCTCCTTATGGACATAAATTGAGCAACAATCTTCCTTTTATTCATACAATTCTCAATGTCGATACCATATTTTCAACAATATATATATACCCATTATTTGTTGTATTATGCATGCTGATTTATTACACAGTTGAATGGGACTCAATAGCAGTATTGTTTTTATTCAACAATATCAATATAATCCAACCTGCACATCCCACAATGCGTAGCAAATTCTTGTGCACAACAATATGCTGACAACTCAATTCTCGAGCAAGAAAATCGAGTCTCATAACAATCGCAGAAATTTAATCAAATTTAAGAAAAAATCGTACTCTGAAATCTTGCAATCCCATAATAAATTTTCAATTGACGTTGCACATGAAAACTGGCATCAAAATATAAATTTGATCTCAAATCAATAATCACTGCATAAACACCTTATTACCAATCACAAATGTGCAAAATCATAAAGAAATTTGTTTTTCTGCAAATAATCACTACATAGACACCTTATTATCAATTACAAATGTGCAAAATCATAAAGAAATTTGATTTTCTGTCATTGCATACGCAAATATATTGCTTAAACTACAACAAGCTTATACGCCTTATAAATATATTGCTTATATTGTATAACAAGCTTATACACGTTTTGGTTAAAACTCATTGAAGCCAATGTAAAACTTAATAATTGATCTTCAAGCTCATGTTCCAAAACCAAACTACAGGAAGCTCTGATTTTCAAAAAAAAAAAATTACACAAATATATCAGACCATGGAGCTTGTAATTTGTTTGCTTCCACAAACTGTAAAATACACTAAATGCATAATAACCTTAACATACACAAAGCAACAAAAATATTGAGTGTCGCTTTCAAAATCTCTATAGCATCAAAATCAAAGATAACAAACATCGATATTAACTGTAATTTGTAGTTGTGCAAAGCCCAACTCAAGGTCACCAAATCTTGAGTAACTATAAGAAATCCTACCACTAACCTCAAGGGATCAAAGTAGCAAGTTTGATAGCCAAGCCTACCGCCCCCTCTCTTGATCACCCAAGTCAACATCTAGGTCAAGGAGAAACAAGACTGCGTGGCAGCCTAGTCCCTGCCAACGAGGTTAGAAAGGAAATTGTGGAAAATGGGGTTGAATTGTAAATGACGGAAATGTTGTGTGTAACATATATATCACAAAACATGGGGCAAAAGTAAATGACACTTGGCATGTAGAGCACTATTTATTTTTTGAAAGTACATAACAAACTGCAAATTTGTTGACAGTGGAAGAAAAAATTTGGAAATTTAAATGCATTTGCCATATGGACCGGTGAAAGATAAAAATGTATGAAGACATAAATTTAAAAGGAGATACGAAAATATTTTTATTTGAAATATGTAAAAAAATAAAAGTTTGTTACATACATGTATATCACGGAACATGGGGCATAAGTAAACGACGCTTGGCATGTAGAGCACCATTTATTTTGAAATATATATAAAAAAGAAAAGTCTGTTACATATAAAAATTTAAATGCATTTGTCATACAAACCGGTGAAAGATAAAAATGTATGAAGACATAAATTTAAAAGGAGATAAGAAAACAGTTTTATTTGAAATATGTAAAAAAATAAAAGTTTGTTACATACTACTGGAAATTTTGAAATATACAAAAAAATTAAAGTCTGTTACATATTAATCGGAATTTCAATGCGTTTGTCATATAGATTGGGATTGGAGCTTCCGCGGACCATTAGAGAAATATGTACAAGAAACAACACTGTAGAAAGAAGATAGAGTGCAATACCTGCAAAAAAATAAATTGAAAGGTATAAGTATTTGCCTACACATCTTTATTTAAGAAAGTGGAATAACTGTGTTGATAAACAAAGTAGGATGCGATCAGTAGACTTACAGTGATGGTACATATGATCCTTTTGGATATTTTCTTGCGGCCTCCGTTTCATTGATGTCGTCGACGACTGCGGTTTCAATGATGTCACCGACGGTTGCTGGAATCCTGACAACTGCCTGTTGCCTTTTGTCGGTGACCTACTTCAATTGCCTTTCAATCCATTCTTGAATGTAGCTTCTCATTGGGGAGACGCTGATCTCATTCCTGATTTTTATGTTGAAAAGATCGTTTTCTAATTCCCGAAAGTCGATAAAAATATTACACAGAGCCTGATGAATTTTCTCATTCTATACTAAATATTTGACTAGCTAGTCATCGACATGATCTTGATCAAAGTGAAGGATGCTGTAAAATTTTTCTAGAGATAAGGTCTTAAACATAGCAACTTGTTTATCGAACTCTTGCCTGGTTAAGGGCAAGGAGTTTGAGATTAAGTCGGGGTCTTGGAAGTCGTTGGTTTTTCTGGCTAAGTCTATTCTTGAAAGCCTTGTGAATAATTTATCTTTCTTCGATATGGCTTGTTCACATGACTGAACAATGAGATGCAGGTTCTTCACTTTTTCTTTCCAACATGCATTCAATTGATTGATCTGGTTTTTGGATGGAAGATCTTGTTCTCTTCTTTTTGTTTCTGTCATATTGTTGACAATGGTGCCAAAAGGAAGGACCATTTTTAAAAAGAAAATTTCTTCATCTTTTAACTCCCCCTGCAAATGTTCGAGCAAACTATGTGCCCTGGTTCCAAGGGAAGTGATGGTTTGTGATGTTTTCCACGTCTCGGTAACCAGTTCCATTATTTTCTTGATATTATTCTCCACATATCCTATACAGGATGCGAGCAGGGTGGATGATGCTTTTACGTTGGTTGCAGGGGTGGCAGGCATGGCTATTTCCAAAGGATTGACAAGCAATGGCATAGGAATGAAAGCCTCTTCCAATTCTTTGACCCGGTCCTTCAGTCTGTCATTCTTGGTCTCGATGCCTCCAATGGAATCATGAAGTGCTTTTCCGCTCACGGCGTGAAGTTGACAGATTTGGAACGGTCGCATGTTGGCAAGGGAAACCTCTGAACGAGATTTCCCTTTCTTATTTTTAACATATTTTTTCTCAATTATCAATTTTTTGGACTGGTTATAAAAAACAACACTCTGGAACATGAAGGATTCATCTTCGTCAAAATTTTCGGTAAAGGATATTTACATTGGACGGCTACGCTGGATGTCGTGTCCAGGTTGATCAAGGAAGTGGAGCATGCTATCCAAATCAGTGTCAAGTTCCATGTTCTCACTCTGAATTTCCAGCGCTTCTGCCTGCCCCACATTTTTTTTTCTCTTATTCTCTACTGGAATCTTGTGAGAAATATCAATTTTACAGTGAGGAGGGTCGTTATCTCCTCCTCTGTTTGAAGAACTCTGAGTTTCTTTGTTCATGTGGGTGGCCGTTGGAGTGATGCTCTGGGATGTCGTACTTTTTGGAGTGATATTTTTTGATTGAACACTCTTGTCACCGGGGCCTTTCCCCTGTTGCGTGTACAATTTAATGCAGCTTTGCACTGTGTCCACGTCGCCGACATTAGACGCAGAAGCGTTTCCACCACTATCTTTGTTTTCGGGCAGGTGCTTTTTTAAAAAACAATCGCTGACGCCAAGTCTTTGTAAATGTTGTCGAAAAATATTATAGGGGTCAAACCCTCTTATGGTTTTAGCATATCTTAGGTTGGAGATGCTAGAATGCGCTGCGAATTCGTCAAGTTTATTGACATTTTTCAACACGAACTCTCCTACTTTCCAAGGCAGAGGAATGAATTGTTTTTTTCTTCTTCTTTTGCAACAGATGCAACCAGTAATTGTATTGCCGTGCTACTTCTGCAACAAACATTCTGTCTGTAATGTGACATGGAAGGAGAGCATGTTTTTCCATGGAGCCAAAAATTCTTATGACAATGTAATTATCCAAATGTTCGAGTGTCCCCTTCCTGTCCAAAAAACTAGTTGCCTGTTCATATATGCACAGAGCATCTTCTTCTAACAAAAGAACTTTTAAAACAGACACGAAGCCATTAAAAACTTCATAGAAATAGTGGGAAGCCTTGTGCTTCCACAAGGCCTGGTACCAGAACGTTACTGGGTGGAATTCATAGTTGACATTCTTGGAGAGAGACAGTTGTGGAAACCGACAGAAATGCACTATCACAAAAACTAAATAGGACGACATACAAAGTTTCTTTTCCCTTTTGAAGCTTGACAATTGGGAACAGATTTCATGGGAAATTAACTTGCCCCAATAAAAAATGGCTTGTTCGTTGATTGTGAAATACAAAATATAAAGAGCCATCTGGGAAACAGTTGCTATGGACTCCTGTCCCGTTATTCTTGTAAACARCCAGGCAATTTCRCAAAATGGATTTCTAAATGAACTAACCTACAAGTTTGTAATATCTTCAGGAACTAGAAGCGGGTTTTCCAATAAATGGAGCAAGAKGTACAACCCRTTATTATGATTTGCTAGGAACTGTTTGCAATATTCTCATTTGAACATCAATGTTTTCTCCGACAATCTTAGCATCTGGCGGAAGAACTGAGGTGACAAAKAAACAAAAGAGTGGTCCCRCAGTGGAATAATTCTTTTGTCTGAAATATATTTATTGGCGCACTAAGAGACCAGGTCCTTACAGTAAAAAACCTCAGGGACATAGCCTGCACGAGAAATCCCAGAGGTCCAAATTACTTGGTTCTTTGCGGCAGAGGTTGAGTAATAAGAATATGCACTAGACCATTGGAAGTTCTGGTCCTCGCGCCCAGATATGTTCACTGTATCTCCACATAACTGCTGTCAAGATGACGCCATAGGTTTATGAGAATGTTGGTTTGCTCCAAATGATGGTTGAAATGAACAGTTAGAGCCAATAATGTAATTCTCTGCTAAATCTTGGTTAAATGCTTATGAATGGGAAAGCTCCTTGAGCCTTTCGCTGATTAATGACAATTTGTATGGGTGGTGCATGATGAAATGTTAGCAATTGCATATTTATAAATGCAAAGGTGGTGGGTACGATGAAGAGCAATTAAGGATTGGAGGTTTTGTGAACGTACCAAGGCCATGACGCACGAACGACATTTCATGATTTTGAAATCAACACTCATAAGGGATAATATAACCCCCCACAAATCTTGGTTTAATGCGCATTAATAGGAGATCTCCTCAAGCCTTTCGCCCATCAATGACAATCTATACAGTTCCTGCATGATGAGCTGTTACAATTAAATGTTAATAATTGCATATATATATATATATATATATATATTCTTTTATTATAGACAAGTGAGAAGGTGACGAAGATGAGGGAGAGAAAGGAAATAATGGAAAGGTTTGAAAAGTGGTTGGACGAGATTCAAAAAAGGGTTACGGGGATACTCAAGAGAGGCGAGTGTTCCACGGTCAAATTTTATGTATCATAATTTTTGACTGCAAAATGTGTAAAACATAAGAGATCATGATGGGGTAGTTCAGCGACTGGTTTGTATATTTGCGGAATTCTGGCAAAGTGGCTAAGTATGAAATAGGGAAACGATTGGGCGGATTCGTTCCAAGAAGCAAGGATTGAAGTTTTTGTGAAGGGACCAACCCGACGACATGCAAATGACATTCCATGATGTTTGAAATTAGCGCTTGCTAATTGCATGCCTAGAAATAAGATGTTATATATAATTGGCAATTTTTAATTGCAAAGAGGCGCGGGCACAAGAAACAACGACTAGGAACTGAATATTTCTTCAACCCACCAAACCGACGATCCTCCAAGGAAATTCAAAGAAATGGCGAAGAATGGAAAGTGGACAGACGGGCTTCAAAATGGGGTGACAATAGTTCCACAGAAGACGTGAGGACCCGACGGTTAAATTGTAATTCTCGGAAGTTTTCAGTGCAAAATGTATACCACAAAAGAGGGAATGATAGCTGGAGTGTAATACAAAAGAGGGTATGATCTGAGTCCATTTGTAAATTTGTATATCGTGGAAGTGACGGTAGTGTTCGTAGGCCATAGAAAAACAAAATTCCAATCTAGAGCCCGCCTACTAGGAATTTGCAGTCGGAGAAGTGTCTTCGTCTGTCAATTTGTCTATCGTGGAACTCCGAGGCGTTTTATTAGCTAGCCAGCCCACAAGTTTGGCTGTCAATTTGTATAGTGTTAAATTGTGGGTGTTGTTTGTAGGGCACAAAACTATAGAGGAAATGATTTTCCCTTTAATATAGCATCTGTGGCGCAAATGTGGTATGGTTCGTTTTAACACTTTTCCATCTGTAAACAAAGGCAATCTTGAGTCCTCCAGCCCTAGAGCTTGTGTGTCAATTTGTATATCGCGGAGGTCCAAATTCTGTTTGGAGGTCACGAAGAAGTAGAAGTGCAATGTTGAACCAACCAATGCGCAAGTCTGCCTGTCAATTTGTATATGGCAGAGCTCTGGGTGCTACTTGTAGGACACAGAACAATAGAGGGCCAATTTAAAGAAAAGGGAAGCACTCTTTGGAAACATATGAATCCGCCAAGCCGCGCAACAAGGTATTTTTGGAAAAAAAGATTAAGCAGGAAGAGAAACTACAGGGAATAAAAGAGTGGGAGAATAGAAATGAGGAGGGCAGTTTTCGTAAGAGCGAATTGGTTTCAAAGAAGCCTCATTGTTGCAAAACCATCATTTTCTACTAATTGTCAGCAAATGCATTGTTGAAGATTAGATTTTATTGCAACCTGTGCATGTAATTATGTTCTTGATACATTCTTCCATGACTGTAACATATTAACTTAACTATTAAACTTCACTTTTTACTAATTGCCAACAAATGCTTTCTTGAAAATTAGATTTTATTGGAACGTATGGGTGTAACTGTGTTCTTGATACATTCTTCTATGACTGTAACATATTAAATTAAGTATTAAACTTCTTGCATTATGGGTTGTTAGCATTAAAACTTAATAACTACATGTCTAGAAACAAGAATGATGATTTTGCTGCAAGATTGTACATTGGTATTGCTATGTTCTATCTGCATTACAAATAGAATTGAATGTTGGTTTGAAACTGTGTGTAATCCATTTTTTGTTTGCATAAAAGGTTGGTGGATTGACACAGCACATTGTCATATAATTGTTACATGTTCCATCTTAGAAAAAATAAGCTAAGTAAACACAATATCCAAGAACTACGAGAGCACCGAACCATGCCAATGAGAACAGGCGTTAAATCTAGAAAAGAAGCAGCGACAAAGACTCCAAGGATTTTTTTTTTAATAGAAAATCCATTTAAAAATATAAGAAAAAAACGAGTATTGTACATCTATCCTTAGAAATTGGACCCAGTTCTTCAGGCCAAAACATTGAACGTATCTGCCACAAACACAAGCACATGATCTGCAGTATGAAACATCATTGTAGTTTTCTTCTCGATGAATCATCATGTGGTGAAATTGATAGTTTACAGAAGCTTCCCATGAGGAAGAAGACGAAAAACGTTGCAGGGCAAATGGAATAGCCCTTAACTGAAACCACCTTTGCATAGTCTAAAAAAATTCAGGGACAAAAGTTGCACGTGCAATTTTAGAGGCCCAAATTAGTCCATTCTGGGTGAAAGGAGATGACTAGTAGAAAAATCCATCGCAACAATGAGATTTCTAGACCTGATTCCTGAAGATGTTAATTGTATATCCAGAGAACAAGACAGTAGTCCCGCAAGTGAATAATTTTTTGGCTTGAAATATATCTCTGGGAGAATCAACATATAATTTCTTTACAATGAAAATCTTCCGCCCAGAACAGACTAATTTGGAAGTCTGGAATTCCTACTTTCATGATGCAAAGCGACTATTACGTTCAGTGTCGTTTTCTTTTTTGAAACTCCTTTTGGTGTTGTCAGGACCGCCATCACTGAGCCGGGAAGTTACACTCATTATGGTTGATCTCAATTTGGGCGCAGGAGTGGGAAGAGTCTCCGCATTGCCATCATCCATTGCTGTATCATCAACCATCAAATCATTTTCTTCCGGCTCAGAATCCATGACATCAACCTCTGCGCTAGCCATGAATGCAACTGGGTAGGTTCTCTATGCAGGCATGGTTGCCTTGGAATTCTTTGGCTTGAAATATATATCTCGGTGTACCAAGGGTCCATCTCCTTTTTTGCTCCTTGGAGGAGGGAGATGAGTAGTAAGAATATTCCTTGGAATAGTGGAACCTCTGGCCATTATGCCCGAATGTGTTTACTGTATCTGGACAAAACTACTGCCACAATTTAACGACAATTTCCGTTTGCTCGAGACGATGTTTGAAATGAAAATTGGGGAGGGATAATATAACCCTCCACAAATTATGGTTTAATGCGTATCAATGGAATATCTCCTCGAGCCTTTCGCTGATCAATGACAATCTCCAGGGTTCGTGCGGAATGATCTGTCACCATTACATCTCACTAATTGCATAATTAGAAAAAAGTGCGAAGGTCGCGGTGACGATGAAGAGAGATTAAGAATTAGAAATTTCTTAAAGGCGCCAATCCACCGGCACACAAAAACAGAGTGCATCATGTTTGAAATGAATACTTGGAAAGGATAACATACTTCTGTGCAAATCTTAGTTTAATTCGTAGTAATGACAAATCTTCTTTGGATTTACAGACATTAATGACAATCTTAATGGTTCCTGCAGGATGAAATACTAACATTAAAGATTAATTATTTCATATCTGGATACAAGAATGAAGGCAACGACGATAACGAATTGCGACGAAGCATTGTACATTTCATGCACCCGCCAACCCGCGAAATCGATTCCAAGAAATACCTAAGTATGGAAAGCGATCAGGCAGGTTACAAAAGAAAAAGGGCAGAAGATATACTCAAGAGACGTGAAGGGCCGATGGTCATATTGCATATGTGACAAATATCGACCGCCAATTTGTATGTCTCAGAATTTTCACTGCTATTTGTGCGTAGGGGAACAACGAAAGAGCAATGGCGAGAGGGAAATTTTTATATTGATGAACTTCGGGTTCTGTATATAAAAGCATGAGACATTGGGAAAAAGGACCAAGTAAATAGAAAGTGAAAGCATATGAGATCCCGCATTCCATACTTGGCCACTTTTTGGATTGCAGTTTCTCAGACTGGCGGGCTCGAAATTGGGCATCCATTGTTCCGTGGCCTACAAATAACATCCATAATTCCGTGATATACAAATTGGCCAACAGACCTATGGGCTAGCTTGATCAACATTGCACTCCTTTTGTTTCATGTCATACAAACAGTACTTGGAGTTCCGCAATATATAAATTGATAGACGGACTCTAGGGATGGCGGCCTCGAGAGTGCCATTGTTTACGGATGCTAATCCCTATTAAGTGTTTAACATTATCTAAAAACATTATTTTGAATACTAAATTATTAATATTAAATATTGATAATGTACAATTTAATTAGACAATGAGGTTTGTACAATATGAAACGGGGAAGCCGTCGGTCGGTCGGGCTAGTGATAGAAAATTAAATGAAATCTGAATACGTGAATCCGCCAACTTCCTTACCAAGAAATTTTTCGAAAAAAATGAGTAATACATCAAATCTACTTTTAGAAAGTACGAACATGAGATTTTGTAGAGCATGTACTGTTCCCACATTCCATACTTAAGGCAATCTTTGGATCGCAGGTTCTTGGGCTGGCGGGATCAAAACTGGGCCTCTATTGTTTCGTGACCTACAAATAGCACCCAAGAGTTCCACGATATACAAATTGACAAGCGGACTTGCCGCCTGACTCGCTCAACATTGCATTTCTATTGTCCTGTGTTGTTCAAACAACACTCAGAGTTCCGCCATATACAAATTCACAGATGGACTCCAGGGCTGGTGGGCTCAACCTTGCGATTGTTTACAGATGTTGATCCCTATCAACTATTTAACACTACCTAAAAATATTATTTTCAATACTAAAGTATTAATATTAAATATTCATATTGTACAATTTAATTACATAAAATTATAAAAGGATGTGAAATATCTTATTTCAATGAAAAACCCGCGTATTCGGAAACTTGCATTCCAAAATTTTTGTATAATATGAAACGGGCAAGAGGTCGGTCAGGATGCTGATATAAAAATGGGTGGAAATAAAAACACGTGTATCCATCAAGTTCCGCACCTAGAAAATTTCTCAAGAAACGAGTTATACATACCAAATATGTACTTTTATAAAGTATGGGCATGAGATTTTGTAGAGCATGTACGTAACCCTCATTCCATACTTAGCCACTTTTTGGATGGCGGGTTCTCGGGCCGGTGGCCTCAAAATTGGGCCTTTGTTGTTTCGTGTCCTACAAATAGCACCTAGAGTTCCACGATATACAAATTGACAAACAGACTTGCGAACAATTTGAATTTTAAGGGCCTTGTGTCGATGTATTAGCACAATTGGACTTGGGCCAGTTTATATTCATTTATTACAATATCAAATGGAGAAGCGATCGGTTACGATGGTGATATAAAATTAATTGAAATCTGAAGTCATGAATCCCCCAACTTTTGCAGCTAGAAGTTTTCTGAAAAACCAGTAATAAATACTAAGTATGTACTCTTATAAGGTATGGACATGAGGTTTTTATAGAGCTTGCACGGATCCTGCATTCCATACTTGGCCACTTTTTCGATCGCGGGTTCTCGGTCTGGTGGGCTCAAAACTAGGCCTCTATTGGTCCGTATACTACAAATAGCACCCAGAGTCCCACGATATAGAAATTGACAGGCGAACTTGCGGACTGGCTCGCTCAACATTGCAGTTCTATTGTTCTGTGTCTTCTAAACAACATTTGGAGGAAACGAGTAATACATACTAAATATGTAGTTCTAAAAACTATGGACATGAGATTTTATAGAGCATGTACGACCATAGGGAACTTCTCACAATTGTGACAAAAAAAGAAATATCGTCGCCAATACGACATTATAGGCAAACTAAGTGAAACCAACTGTTCGTCGCAATTGAGACGACAATTTTCGTGGTCTATATAGCAAATTCCTCGCATAATTTTTTTTTCTCGTCGCAATTGCGACAACAAATTTTCTTGGTTTATATAGCAAATTTGTCGCAGGATTTTTATTATCGTCGGAATTGCGACAACAATTTTTCTTGGTTTATATAGAAAATTTGTCGCAGGATTTTTTATTACCGTCTCAATTGCAAAGACAAATTTTCTTGGTTTATATAGAAAATTCGTCGGAGGATTATTACTATTGTCAAAATTTCGACGACAACTTTTCTTGATTTATATAGCAAATTTGTCGCAGGAATTTTTATTGTCGTCGAAATTGAGACGACAACTTTTCTTGATTTATATAGAAAATTTGTCGCAGGAATTTTTATTGTCGTCGAAATTGCGACGACAACTTTTCTTGGTTTATATAGCAAATTCGTCGCAGGATTTTTGTTGTGCGTCGAAATTGCGACGAAAAATATTTATTGAAAAAAAAAATTAAAAATTTAATTTTGGGCGAAATAAATAAAATTTTATTTTAGAACAATCTTGTGGGAATTAATGCTAACTTGAAAGTTAGCATTAATCCATATTAATTCATTATGGGATCAAATATGCGCTTGAAATTTCTTTTAAGCTAATATATATAGTAAGAGTGTGCCTCGGGAAGAGGCCAAATAAAGCCTCCAAATTAAAACTTTAGCCTAAAAACCAAAAGCGACTTGTAAATATGCATGAAACTATTAAAACTTTGCTTAAGTTGTTTGGTTTCCGTGCCATAATAATACAACCATGAAAAATCGATTACTATAAGTCCCTGCTGCCCAAAGGGCAGGGACTAATAAAATAAAACAAGCCTTGGAGAATACAAATGAAAACTGAGGGGACATTATAGCTATAGGTAAGCATGAATGTATGAGTTCATAAAAATAATGATGTTTCAAGGAACACAG
>JZKD02S2165287.1:25729-60116 GCA_000966675.3 Picea glauca
GTCCAACAACAGTCTCCTCTGTTGACCTCAACATCAGCTTTCTAATATCTTCTATCACCCTGTCCAGCTGCTCTAGTGGTCATCTCTTATTATGAAGTCTTCTCTACTTCACTTCCTCCTCTCCATACTTATCAATGGGAAAATCTACTTGATCTCTCATGTTGTCTTCATCTCCTCTTGTGGCACTAGTTTTCCACTGTGCTGCAGACTTCAATTCTGTAGTCTCCTTACTGAATTGTTGCTCATCTTCTTCCTCTGACATATTTTTTTATGTCATCTCCTCTTGTGTTTTAATATCTCCATATTCTATCAGTTGTTCCTCTAGATGGAATTCTTCTCCCTCTTCATATGCATGCTTCAGTGTTGCAGTCATCATCTGTTCAGCTTCCCGACTAAAATTTCTGAGCAAATTTGTTGAATTCTCTTCTCTAGCAATCTTCATGACTGTCTTGTGGAATCCATCTTCTGGTTTTGGATTCTCCAACCAATCCTCCAACATATTCATCTCTTTCTCCCATTGAGTGAGAAATTCATCTGAATTATCCTATTTTTCTATTGGGGTACACATCAATGTTTGTTCGTTCTCCTCTTTGATAGTCTTTGTTGGTTGTCCTTATGTTGATGCTCCTACAACACATGCTCTAGCCCCAACTGGGATACTTAGTAGGAATATCTCAATTCCTCCAATGATCAAAATACTCCTCTGATCCACCTCCACCAGCTCTCCTTTTTTATATGAACTCTCAATTGAGTTCATGAGACTTTCAAACAGTCGCCTCTCACTTCCCTTGCCCACCTGGAAACTTGGGATTTTTCTTCTGTTCTCCTAGTAGTTAATGAGATCCTCCAATGATCCCATATCATTTCCCACCTGAAAATATGAGCTTTCATTACTTCTCCTCTGGCAGTATATGATACCTCCCACTGATCTCTTTCCATTCCCCACCTAGCAACTTGAAAGTCCATTTCTTCCCTCTTGAAAGTTTATGAAATCTTCTACTAATATCATATCATTTCCCACCTGACAATATGATAGCTCACTATTGTTCTTCTGGCAGTCTTTAAGATTGTCCAATGATCTCTTATCCTCATCATCATTGAGACTCTTCCCAGTTTATGGCTCACAGATGTGAACCACTTCCTCCTCATCATCACTGAGCTTTTCAGCATGCCTCAACCACCTTTTCAACATTTGTTTCTTCCTTCTAGACATCAACTTCTAGACAGGCCATTTTACTTTCCTCTTCAAAGGCCATTCATTTGTCCAGCGTACCTTTGCATCCTGTTGCATCTTCAATGCTAGCCTCTCCATCTTTTCTCTTATTTATGTGAGCTCTTTATCTATCTCAACATTGTTTTTTTGCTAGTGGTCCTTGCCCTGACCACCCATATGGCCTTCAATAGCCATTTTCCACCCCCTTTTTTCATCTCATCTAGATTTCTACCATTTACTGCACACCTTTCTAGAAATCACACACAGAGCATCAGTACTCTGTCTCCTTCTCACCTGTTATCTACAAGAAAAATTTAGCTTCCAATATCATTCAATGTTATCATATCATATTATTCACCTCCTCGCTTCTTTTCTTGTTGTCTGCTAGAAAAATATCATCTCTGATACCACCTGATGCAACCCCCCTACTCTCCAAGGGTTGCGCGACCTCTCGGTATAGGATATTCGATTCTTGAGTCAAGTAACTCTCTGGAACCTTAATGGTTCCATTTTGTATCTAAACACAGGCCCTTTTAGCACCTTGGTGCAAGTCTAATAGCACCCACAACCTTCCCTTTCTCTCTTCTACAAAATCTCAGAGTACTGAGCGTAATCTCTTTTTCTAATAAACCCCTCTTGATATGACCTTCAACGATGACTTCTCGTGACCACGAGATTGCGAGCGCAACCAAAACAAGTTTGGGATCAACCCACTTTTCTGATCGCAATTCTCTTCGAGGTTCCATGTGTCCTCTTGGAAAAACCACGGTATGGATTGCGGACCACCGTCAATGTTTTAAAGTCCGTACACTTCCTGTCCCCACAATGTTATGAGACCGTCGATCTCCCGATCTTGATGGTACTATATGAACTGACAGTTTAGATCTGCTCCTTTCAAATCTATAGACCAGATATGTCCCTCTTATATCAACAGCTACGATCTCCTTCGCAATTCCAGACTTCGGACTTTCGAAATCTCAAACTTTGCTTTCCTTCATACATCAATATTCTAGATTTTATGATCTACAGACACATGTCCTCCAATAAATGGTCTTGCCTTCACTTCGGGTGTATGACCTTTCAACTCGAATCAATGGTCCTGTAGACCTCTTCTCAATCAACGGTCAAAATATTCTTCGGGTCTTCGGACTTTTGAGATCTCAAATCTCAAACTTCACCCTTCTTCCCAATGCCTTTTTATCCGAAGGCTATAATCCATTGACGCGTGTCCTGTTGATCTAACAATTTAGGATTAATTTGGTTCTTTACCCAGAGTGCATGGATTTATTCCACGTATCTCTTAGATCCAATAGCTACAAATCACATCGGGACTTTACCCGAAGTCCACAGATTCACGTCACGTCTCCTCTAGATTTGGCGGTCCAAATTTACTTCAGATCTTCGGGATTCGAAAATCTTATATCTCAACTGAAACCTTGCTACACTTTACCCGGAGCTTGTGATTTGTTGGCAAGTGTCCCCTTGCATATCGACGGCTCTCATTTCTTCGACTATTTGGGCTTCGGATGTTTCAACCTTTCACCTTTTCCTTCCTCTCAATCTCACAACCCGCCGACACATACCCTTCTGGATCTAACAATCCATATTTTCTTCGGCTATTCGCACTTCAGGAATCTCAAGTTTAAAAACTTGATAGGTTCTCTCTCCTGTGAATGTGAATCATTAAGGCTCGTGCACCTTACACAGATTAGACGATTGTTGATCATTTTCTCTATGATCCAACGACCATTGTCGCTCCTCCTCCTGAGCTTCTGATTTCTTCCAACTCAGAATATTTATCAGTCTTCAAAGGTTTCGAACCTGTTAACCTCCTACGAATCTGAATATTAGATCTCGTCAACACTTCTGAAAAGTTTTATCCCTTCTAAGCTTGATCCTTAAAGGATTCCAACTTCCCACACACTCCTTGTGTTCTCGGGATTTTGATAACTCAAATCGAAGTATTTCTTGAAAAGAAATTAATCTTGCCCACCTGGCGTTCCTCTGTTCTGGTTCTTCGACGCTTAGTTTCTTCTTGATGTCATGCACTCTTTGCACTTGTTCTAAGTTTCCTTTGTTCTCTCTAAACTCCTCTAAGTCAATCTAAGACTCAATCAACACACTCCTTGTGTTCGAGATGCACACCTTGCATACAATTTTCAAAAGAGAAACAATTGAAACTTATCCAGTTTCGTCATGAACTCATACGATCAACTCTTGAACAATCACACGTGAACGAAATGAAATAAACGACATACACAAAATATAACATTCATTCATTCACACATCAAATGAACACATCCCAAGGATTTGGGACAACTTTGTCTGTTCTATTCATTCATGAAAACAAATTACATAATATTGCAGTTCTTTCCTGCATCTTTCTTATACTCTACTATGTTCTACTGATCTCTATCTCTATCTCATGATCTCCTAATCTAATAAAAAAAACTCATCTCTATACAAAAGTATCTCTCTTTTTTTACAAAACAGGGCTCTTTGAGCTTATCCTCTCCACTGCCTTAGTGCCATCAACATTTCCATTAAGACACCTTAACCCTATGACTCATTACATTGAAGAGAGATCCAGAACTGACATGGATCTAGACCTGCTTACAGTCGATTATTTCGATGAACCCATCCACACATGTCCAAAGGCATGGCTTTGGAATTTATCGAGCTTACACATAAATTAACTTAATTTTATAATCCGATTTTTGAAAACGAGAGGGTCGGTGCCTCTCCCTATCTCCAAATGTGTCCTGATGTGTCGATTTGTTAACGCAACTGTCGAGTCGAAAATATGGTCCTCCATCAACTTAGCCTACGTACACCATTGTTTTCATTTGTTCTACAATCACCTTAAGGAGAAGACCATACAAATGGATCAATATTGGATTTGGTCATATGGTTGTGTAGGCCAGTTCAAATATGATCATGTATTTCAATGGTTGTGTATGTTTCACAAAGAAATAAAGGTACCACACATTTGGAACTATTTTGAGTTTGGGAATGGGAAAGGGGAGAATAATGGAGCAGGTGCATTTATAAAAAGAGCGTTACACAGGAAAGAAATGAAGTTCACATGTTAGGTTTCTGAATAGATCTACCAATATACTTCAGAAATAACCATAATAGCAACAAGAATAAACCAAAAAATTTACCTTAACATGAACACAAGATGTAGACAAAACCCTTGAGGTAAAGTAACACCATATATTAATCCTTATGGAAGGATAAAACTCCTCAAGCAATCCTTTCTTGTTCAATCACAATATTCTTCACTATATTTCATTACAATTCTTATACTTCACTATATAGCTCTCTTTATACCCTAGGAACCTTCTAGAGATCCTTATCACATTTATTACATCTAACTCCCATAGTGGGCCTTTATTAATACAGTGGACCTAGTCCACCTTACATTGAATGACCACATTCTCATATATTAAATGACTTCCACTAATAATACATAACCACATTCCCAATGGGTACCTCCCTAGGTACCCCATATTACCTCCCTAGGTATACTACATTCCATCCCCCTTCACATGTTTCGTCCTCGAAACACAACAAGAAGCCATACAATATGATCGGCTAAGCAATGTAGCCAACTGGTACCAAGTACGACCATCCATCCTGTTAGCACTAGAAGTCACCCTCAGATTGCATAGAAGGTAATCCCAGTACCCATCAGTTTATACAGTAAATGTAAATGAGTTTTAAGAGGCCAAATGGAGAAGACTCAATGAAAATAACGTTTTAACTCAGAAATCTGGATTGGTATGCACAAGCAATTGAGGTCTTGGATCAACTTCAATCAGTAAGTTGGATTAAAGGTGAGTATGAGGAAGACTTTGGTGAGAAAAGTGTAGAGGTATGTCATGAACATCAAGCCTTCCAGCAGCCTACGAAAGAAAAATTTAAACACAAGATCCTCTTGGATTCAAATTTCAAGGAAACTGGAAGAAATCATAACAGCATTATAATCAAACATTCATAATACAATCACAACAATCCATGTGAATAAGTCAATCATGAACTCTCTCAGTATCAGAGGCAAATAAGATGGAGTAAGAAAGTTGAATTAGATTAATCAAGAAGCCTCAAATCAAGACATAACCAAAGAACCAGTGTTCTTCATAAAAATATTACAATAGCAGGGAGCCTAGCTCAACCATTCCACCTTAACAAAATATCAAAGCTGCCTATATATACTAAAAATGTTGCAACCACCAGGGATGTGATCGGACCCCTGCATTCAAAGTTTCCAATCGGCGCCTACTCTGTCAACTTGTGTAGGCCTTCTTATGTTAGACGTGAGCCCAACTTAATTATGTGCTTTGCAGGAAAATTTGTCCCTCGGGAAACATTGGATTGACAATCTCCCCCCATAGCCATTCTCAGTATGATTTCCATTTATGGGGTGAGACGAGGTCTCAACTGTCGCCCCCATTTCCATTAACTACCTTCATCAGGATCGGTATGAGGCCTGACACCCATGAACGTTCCAAGTGGTTCCCATGACTTCTTCGAGTCAATCCCAGTGCCTTGAGACCATGCAAATCTTCTTTTGTGACCAATACGGGTGCTTTCGACCTTTAGCGCAGATCCTCTCCATCACTCCATCCTGCATGCGACCTCAGGCCACAACTTGGCACTCGTATCCAAAGGCGCTTTAGTATTTCCTCCTTCGCAAACTTACACCATGCTCCATGCTAAAACCTCTGATTCACGAAACCATGAATTCTCGGATCTGGTGTCATGTGTCCCTCTGAATCAGACAACTCTTGTTGATTTCGGGCTTCAGGACTTCATACATTCGAGTCTTTGGGACTTTGGGGCCTTCGAGACTTCAACGCTTTTCTCATTTTAAAACTCCCGAAGTAAAAATCTTGGAGTGAAATCTCTGATGACGCGTGGAATTCTAGATTTGGAAGGCCGAGATCCACTTTGGGTCTCTGGGCTCCGAGAAAACCAAAGCTAAAATCTCACTTACTCTTCCATGTGCTTTTACCCAAAGTTGTCGATCTATTGACACGTGGCTCTTTCTGATCAACGACTCAGATTCACTTTGGGCCTTCAAGACTTTTGGCACTTTGAGACTTTGGACACTTCATCACTTTGCAATGTTTAACTCCCACAATTCTTCGAAGCACCGAACTCTGAAGCGAGGGATCTGCCTCCACGCGTCCTCAGCTTTTGATGGCTCTAATTATTTTGGGAATTTAGGCTTTAGCTCTTCGGGAATTCCACACACTTCCCACTTCGAAACTCCTGAAGCTTATTTCCCCTAACACTTAGATCAAATGCCACCTATCCCTTTAAAGATCAATGACTCATGCTCTCTTCGGGCCTGTTTCTCTGGTGCTATACTTCACGCAACTTTAATATTTCGAATGCCCACGAGCCGCTAATCTGAACTCCACATGGAATTCCCACCATTGAAAGTTGAACCTAGCTTTTTGCTTGATTCGGGTCCAAAACGGACCGCTTTGAGTGTCGTTCTTTGAGCCCGCAGCTGCAGCCTGTGTAAACAAAGACTTCGATGACTGGATAGGGGCTTAGAAAAACAACAGGATGAGTGATTAAAACAAAAGGAGACAGGTGTTCATATTTAGAGGAAAACATAAAGGCTTTGGGCCGAGACTTTTTCAGGTAAGACGTCAAGGAAAACTAGGTCTTTTAAACAAAAAGGGGCGAACAAAATCAACTTTACCAGTCGAAGGGAAATCTTTAAGACACAACCTGTGAAAGAGTGAATGCATGGAAAGAATATAGACTTAGGTATTCACAACAGACCCATACGACTCTTGACAACCCTATGTGATAACATTTGGCTCCACAGGGGATGGCATGCTTCTTGCAAGCTGCCAAGAATGCGCAGTTCTAGTGCCTTAATTGTTTGGCTATGGAGTCTAGCTCAAAAATTTCGTTGAAGAAAATGGGGAGATATGTACACTACTCTACTAAAACGGAAAAAAACACATGGGCTCCATAAGGATCTTAGTTATGTATAATCCTAGGCTAACTGACTTTTACAATGCACTAGGTGAAAGCAAACTTCCACCATAGCCACCCAGATTGTCTAGTAATATAACTCTTCTTCACTTCACTTCAGATGATCCGTAAAAATTTAGGGAGGTATGGCAACATAACGAGAACATGGCTTGGAACAATGACCATACCCCCAAATGATGATAAGATGAATAAGTATGCATGCTTCAATTCTTTTGGAAAACACAACTCCATATATAACCCCATAGGGTCACCAAATTTGTAATCAGAAAATCTCAACTAGTAAGCAATTAACTCTTGTCCTTCATTGTGGCTCACGCGTCATTCGATGTTCTCAGGAGGGTAGAGATTTGATATGGGTCAGCTGATCCCAAGTGATATTTTCACATTTACAGGTCCTAGACAGGAGATAAACTTCCCACTTAGCTCCTCCTTTACATGTTGCTTTGTGTCTTTTGTGGGTCCAAGATGGTTGATTTCCACCCAATCATTTTCCTTAATCAATAAAGGAAAAAGATCTATAGTTTGGTCTTGGAAATCTTTCATGAAACCATACTCACCTGTGAGTATCGGTGAAATAATTCAATTTGAAAATTTCAGAAAATATGAAACATACGACTACATGTATATGGCCACAGGATCATGAATAACGTGATAGAAATATGGTTGCTTTAGAGGACCAGGTTGCTCCTTTGTAAATGCCTCTCTGGTTACAAATAAATGACCTCTTTGTTCTTTCGAAACCAACTCTTGATCACCAAAAATTGCAATCTCTTATTCATAATAATGATCATAAGATAATGGTATAGTAGGATTTAGAGCATCACAACTATGATCAGCCAAGAACATATAGTTATCTATGAAATCAACCAAAACTTCATGCTCAAAATGTTCTGAAAATTGCTGATAAGATTGATATGCATTCCTGCCCATAGAAAAATATGCAACTATTGAAGGATCTGATTCCAAATGTGATTCACACCCATGTCCTTGTTATTGTTCATTATCTGAATTATACTCATTGTCTTCTTGCTCGGAATCTAAAACATACCGACATTCTTCTTGCTTATGCACATACAATTATTCAGGACATGATTGCATATGAACCCCCCTTCTATCCATGATGTTCTCTTCGACTTATTTAGCATCTTCAAACATGTGTCTTAAGGATGAATATTTCCTTTCTCTCGGGAAGGACAAGCTCTGGATGTTGATCCATGGCATAGTACACCTTGGCAGTAGTCTTTGTGGGTCTTATCTCCACAGGCATACTATTATAAACACTGTAAAACCTCTTGTTGAAGATAGCCAATAATTTCTCTTTCCCTCTCTTCAATTCATTAAACTCAAACCAGTACTGATCAAGGGACTTGTTCACACCCCAACACTTTAAAAAAACTTTGTATAGCTTGATCCAAGAACCAACAAAACCAGCTCCCAAACATTTAAACCACACAGCAACATCTCCAGACAAAGAATGTGAGAACAACCTCGTGGTAACATCCTCATGAAAAATCTCAAAATGATCAACAAAGTTCTCAAAGGCCTCCAAGTGCCTCTCATCTGTAACATGATCCTCCCCAGAAAACCGAGGAATACACTCAAAGGAATAAAGAGGATAAGGATGAAGTTCAAGTGGCAGCCTTAAAGGTTTAAACATCTTGTCTCTAATCTTAGCTTGAAAAATGGTGGGTTGAATATGAGGTTTAACAAGAATATGGGTAGGCTCGGTAGTAATAATGGAAGGTAATGAGATCTAAGAAGGATTTGAATCATTTTCAACCCCCTCAAGGCTACAAGGGTGATCAATTTTGTGAGGAAATCCAATACAAATCTCACTTTTATGAATAGGCTAAGGAGAAGACACAAGATCAACATCTAAAACACAAGAAGAGGGCATGTCTTCTTCTTCCAAGGATGGATAAATAAAGGAAGGCTTATTATCATCTGAATAGAAAAAGCAGAGGATAATCCCTTTTATATGTAAAGGGAAAGAGAGAAATGAGTTGATAAAGAAAAATAGGATTTCATGAAGAAATCTCATAAACTAATACCTGGTCTCCCCCTTCGGTATGGTCATTTTTCTATCAACAGGGTCCTCCCCAATGGAGTCTTTGATTGTGGAGTTTCCAGGTGCAAACTGCAATCTTCAATGGTTATGATATCTGATGCACCTTCAAAATCAGAAGCTCTTTGTCATTCTATCCCAGGGAAATGTCTTCAATTCATTCCCCGACAACAGCGCCAAGAAATGTTAGCACTAGAAGTCACCCTCGGATTACATAGAAGGTAAGCCCAATACCCATCAATTTATAAAGTAAATGTAAATGAGCTTTAAGAGTCCAAATAGAGAAGATTCAATGAAAATAACGTTCTAAGTCAGAAATCTGGACTGGTATGCGCAACCAATTGAGGTCTTGGATCAACTTCAGTCAATAAGTTGGAGTAAAGGTGAGTAGGAGGAAGACTTTGGTGAGAAAAGTGTAGAGGTTTGTAGTGAACATCGGGCCTTTGAGTTGCCTAAGGAAGAAAAATTTAAACACAAGATCCTCTTGGATTCAAATTTCAAGGAAACTGAAAGAAATCATAACAACATTATAATCAAACATTCATCGTAATATAGTCACAACAATCCATGTGAATCATCCAATCATGAACTCTCTTAGTATCAGAGGAAAATAATATGGAGTAAGAAATCTGACTTAGATTAATAAAGAAGTCTCAAATCAAGACATAACCAAAGAACCAGTGCTCTTCATCAAAATATTACAATAGCAGGGATTCTAGCTCAACCATTCCACCTTAACAAAATATCAAAACAGCCTATATATACTAAAAATGTTGCAACCACTAGGAATGTGATCATACCCCTACATTCAAAGTTTCTAGTCGGCACCTACTCTGTCAGCATGTGCAGGCCTTCTTATGTCAGATGCGAGCCCAACTTAATTTTGTTCTTTGTAGGAAACTTTGTCCCTCAGGAAACGTTGGATTGACAATATACCCCCACGACCATTCTCAATATGCTTTCCATTTATGGGGTGAGACGAGGTCTCAACTGTTGCCCCCATTTCCATTAACTACCTTCATAGGGATCGGGACGAGGCATGACACCCACGAATGTTCCAGGCGGTGCCCACAACTTCTTCGAGTCAATCCCGACGCCTCGAGGCCATGCAGATCTTCTTATGTGACCAATACGTGCACTTTCGGCCTTTAGCGTAGCTCCTCTCCATCGCTCCATCCTGCATGCGACCTCGGGACATAACTTGGCGCTCATATCCAAAGGCGCTTCAGGATTTCAACCTTCGCAAACTTACATCGTGCTCCATGCTAAAACCTTCGATTCGTGAATTCTCGGATATGGTGCCATGCATCCCCTTGAATCAGATGGCTCCTATTGATTTCGGGCTTCGGGACTTCAGACCTTCGACTTCGGGGCCTTCGGGACTTCGACACTTTTCTCATTTTAAAACTCCCAAAGTAAAACTCTTGGAGTGATAGCTCTGATGACACATGGCATTCTGGATTTGGACGGTCGAGATCCACTTTGGGTCTCTGGGCTCCAGGAAAACCAAATCTCAAATATCTCTTACTCTTCCATGCACTTTTACCCAGAATTGTCGATATATTGACACATGGATCTTGTTGATCAATGAGTCAGATTCACTTAGGGCCTTCGGGACTTCAGGCACTTCAGGACTTTGGCCACCTCGACACTTTGCAATGTTTAACTCCCACAATTCTTCGGAGTGTCGAACTCTGAAGCGAGGGATCTACCTCCATGCATCCTCAAATTTTGATGGCCTAGATTATTTCAAGAATCCGGGCTTCGACTCTTCGGGAATTCCACAAACTTCTCACTTCGAAACTCTTGAAGATTATTTCCCTGAACACTTCAATCAACTACCACCTATCCCTTTAAATATCAATGGCTCATTCTCTCTTCGGGCCTTTTGCTCCTGCGCTATACTTCGCGGAAATTTAAGATTCTGAACGCCCGCGAGCCGCTAATCTAAACTCCACATGGAATTCCCATCGTTGAAAGTTTAACCTACCTTTTTACTTGATTCGGATCCAGAACAGACCACTCTGAGTGTCGCTCTTTCATCCCACGGCTGTAGACTGTGTAAACAAAGACTTGGATGACTGGATAGGGTCTTGGGAAAACAGCGGGATGGTTGATTGAAACAAAAGGAGATGGGTGTTCATCTTTAGAGGAAAACATAAAGCCTTCAGGCTGAGACTTTTTCAGGTAAGACATCAAGGAAAACTAGGTCTTTTAAACAAAAAGGGGAGAACAAAATTGACTTTACCAGTCGAAGGGAAAACTTTAAGACACGGCCCGCGAAAGAGAGAAAGACAGGGAAAGGATACAAACTTAGTTATTCACAACAGACCCATACGACTCTTGAAAACCCTATGTGATAACACATCCACCCCAATGGAAGTAGAACATGATGTCCATATTTTTCCTTCCCACCATGATCTTGCTCTGCGTCATGTTGAGGTTGCCATGGGATTGTTTCTCTAGCCCAATCTCTTCTTGTATTGCTACAATTCATCCATACACCTTCTCTTGATTGGTTTCCTTTCTGGTTCCCTGTTGGTGCATAAAAGTGTTGATTTTCATGCCCTTTCCTGGATGATTGTTGTGTCTCTATATGATGTGGATGGTGATATACAACAACTGTAGGAATCTGGTTTTTTTCGTTCAAATATGCACCAGATTGTTCCTTTGATTCAATGACCTCCTTAGCTTCTTGACTGTGTCCTTCCTGTGGTTTTGCTTCATCTCCTTCTGTAGACTCTGCCTCTGATTCAACTTCAGAATCGACAATAACTTATTTGCTAGCCTATGTGAGCCCATATTTCTTATTAAGAGACACATCCTGCAATGTGATTTTCTTTTTCTTGTACCACAACTTTAAAAACTTATTTTGCACATTAATATTAACTGTACCAACTGAATCCATCTAAGGATATCCCAAAACAATATCCACCTCACCCGTATCTATATCATGAAAGTATGAATGCAACACATATTTATCCATGGTAAGCTTCAAATATTTAAAAAAATGAATATTTTCACCCTCGACCTTTATGCTTTGAATATTCTTTTTAGGAACGTGCAATCTATTAACCAACTAAACATTGATAAAATTGTGTTGGAAACTAGGGTTAATAGAAACAATGACATTTTCTTTATGAATACAACCATGAACATGTAATATATATTTGTTAATTGAAAATAAACCCTTAGTGCATTCTTTATCCTTACTCTTGGAACAAGACCACTTGTCTATAAAAAAAAAATCATATTCTTTATGTGAAAGTGCATAAATATCTTCGGGTTTAACTTCAAACCACCAGTTAAGAGCATCATCCCTTAAATTTATCAATAGTCCATTTTGCCATAGGAATCCACATGATGAGTTTATATTTTTGATATAATATTCGATACTAGGGCCATCTTATCTTCCATTAAAATGCATCATTATTGAAAGAAATCTACAACAAAAACTACGGTTTAAAAATAGCTTACAGTAGAAAATCGCGGCTTTTTCCGGAAAAACCCTGAAAAAATGGTCGAATTTAAAATGCACATAACTTTACTTCTCGGACTCCGTTTCAACTGATTGTTTTTTTGAAATTGGGTATTTTTCCAAGAGGAATTCAAATATCCAAATATTTTGCAAAATTATGCTCAAAATGTTCAGATATGAACCTGAGGTGCGCCGCCCTATTTTTTCCTAGAAAAAATCTGCAAAAAGAGCCAAACATTTCTCCCCTCCTTTGGCCAAGGAAATTGCTCTGATACCAATTGTTAGGTGTTTGAATATATCTACCAATATACTTCATAAATAACCATAATAGAAACAATAATAAACTAAAACATTCACCATAACATGAACACGAGATGTAGACAAAACCCTTGAGGTGATAGAACTCCTCAAGCAATCTTTGCTTGTACAATCACAATATTCTTCATTATATTTCATTACATTTATTACACTTATTTATATATATCTCTCTATACCCTAGGAACCTTCTATACATTCTTCTCACATTTGTTACATCTAACTACCATAGTGGGTCTTTATTAATATAGTAGATCTAGTCCACCTTACATTGAATGACCACATTCTCATATATTAAATGACTTCCACTAATAATACATAACCACATTCCCATTAGGTACCTCCCTAGGTACCACATATTACCTCTCTAGGTATACTACATCACAAATACTTCTCTCATTTGAGATGTGAAATCCATTGTTGAATGGTGTTCTTCAGTAATGGGAGAGGGAACAGGAACCCGTGAAGACCAATCGCATAGGAAAACACATGTACATAGATATTTTGGGGAGTTGGTCGATATAGATCGATCACAGTGGTATGAATGAAAAATAATCCAGGGTACTCATGGATTCCATTCAGTTAGAACATCATAAAATGAAATAGTTGAAATATGGACGAGAAAAATCTCTTTCTTCTATGGTCCTTCACTTTCATTGCCTTCACTTGCCTTGCCTTTCCTTCACTTTCCTTGCATTCACTTGTCATGCCTTCACTTTCCTTTCCTTACCTTCACTTTCCATGCCCTCACGTGAATTGTATTTCCATGCATTTACTTTCCTTGCCATACCATGCCATGCCTTCACTTACCTTTCCTTGCCTTCAATTTCCTTCACTTTCCTTCACATTCCTTTCCTTCACTTACCATCCCTTCACATTCCTTCACTTTCCTTAACTTTCCTTTCCTTCACTTTCCATGCCTTGAATTTCCTTACCTTCACTTGCCATGCCTTCACTTGCCTTCACTTGCCTTTCTTTAACTTTCTTTACCTTCACTTTCCATGCTTTCACTTGCCTTCACTTTCCATGCCTTCACTTGCCTTACCTTCACTTTACATGCCTTGCCTTGCCATGTCTTCACTTGCCTTTCCTTGCATTCAATTTCCTAAATCACTTGCCATGCCATGACTTCACTTTACTTTTCTTCACTTTCCATGCCTTTAGTTTCCTTCACTTGCCTTGTTTTCACTTGTCATTCCTTCACTTTCCTTAACTTGACTTCACTTTCCATGCCTTCACTTTCCTTCACATGCCTTCACTTGCCTTTCCATCACGTTCCATGCCATCACTTGTATTACCTTCACTTTCCATGCATTCACTTGAATTGTCTTTCCATGTCTTTTCTTTCCTTTCCATGTCATGCCATGCTTCACTTTCCTTTCCTTTCCTTCACTTTCCATGCCTTCACTTTCCTTACCTTCATTTTCCACGCCTTCACTTTCCTTGCCTTACCTTCACTTTTTATCCCTTCACTTGCCTTGCCTTGCCTTCAATTGCCTTCTCTTTCCTTCACTTACCATGCCTTCACTTTCCTTCACATGTATTTCCTTGCATTGTATTTCCATGCCTTGTCTTCTCTTTCCATGCCATGACATTCCTTCACTTTCATTTCCTTCACTTGCCTTCACTTTCCATGCCTTCACTTTCCTTCACTTGCCTTTACTTGCATTTTTTTTCCATGCCTCACCTTTCCTTTTCATGCCATTCCATGCCATGCCTTCACTTGCCTTCCCTTACCATGCCTTCACTTTCATTTCCTTTCCATGTCTTTCTTTTCCTTTCCATGTCTTTCCTTGCCTTGCCTTTCCATGCCTTTTCTTCCCTTCACTTTCCTTTCCTTGCATTTCCTTTCCATGCCTTGTCTTTTCTTTCCATGCCATGTCATTCCTTCACTTGCCTTGCCTTCACTTGCATTGTCTTCCCATACCCTGCCTTCACTTTCCATACCTTCACTTTCCATGCCTTCACTTGCCATGCCTTGCCATGCCTTCATTTGTCATGTCATGTCTAGCCTAGCAAGATGTTAAATTTTCAAAAAAATGTAATAAGCACTGACAAAAACCCTAGTGCAGGAGATACTCCAACAAACGGTTTTCCGGTCGATGGAATGATAGTGGAGGGGCCCCACTAGATGAAACACGGTGTTGTGAATCCAATGCAACTAATGTTTCATCCGTCTGATCCCTGGTTTGAGTTTTATCGTGAGTTTCAACTCGAATACTCAATCCATTTAGGGACATGTGGCCAATTTGTTCCGAGGGCATAAAATTTAAACAGAACAACATAACGGAGTTATGAAATCTCCCACAATTTGTTTTGGCCAAGTCCCACGCGACTAAACTACCCACAAATTCCCCACACAGTGTTCTTTAAAATTGAACTGCTCTTCAGAAATTGCACTATGCCTAATTGAGCAAAACCCTAGTGTCGGAGATGCTCCAACAAACAGTTTTTCAGTCGAAAAAATGACAGCGGAGGGACCCCACTAGATGAAACACGGTGCTCCAAATCCAATGCAATTGATGGTTCATCTTTCTGAGTCCCAATTTGAGTTTTATCATGAGTTTAAACTTGCCTCATCAAGACATTCAAGGACATGTTGTTGTGGAAATTCAAGGAAAGGAAAGGAAATGCAAGGCAAGGCAAGGAAATCGAAGGAAAACCATGACAAGGTTAATCATGGCATGACATTGCAAGGAAAGGAAAGGTCTAGGTCTAGGTCTATTTCTAGGTCTAGGTGTATGTGTAGGTCTAGGTCTAGGTAAATCCTATTAATTATGATAATTCATGTTTGAAAACTATGAAGATACCTTATACATATTAATAAAGAGAGCTTATGTTATGACATTGAAATTCTCATGCAAGTATTTTTATCTAAGATATATGGCATAACAATTTGTATAATTGCATGCTTAATGAATCCTTTGATTGTAATTTTTACGTATTAAACTTGTTCATTTACTACAAGAATTATTTATGTATTAAACTTGTTCATTTAGGCAAGGAATGGCATGGCATGTCATGGCAAGTGAAGGAAATGCAAGGCATGGCATGGAAAGGCATGGTATGGCAAGGAATGGCATGGAAAAGCAAGGAATGACAAGTGAAGAAAAGGAATGTCATGGCATGGCAAGGTAAGGCATGGCATGGAAAGGTGTTGGCAGCCAATTCGCATTTTTCTCCTATCCTTATAAGCTACCTACACCAGTGTTTTGCAACCCTTGATTTTCATCGCAATCTTTGGAATAAAACAACACTATTATTTTGTGCATTCGCACACCTGCCTTTGTTCTTGTTTTCACGACTGCAAGCGTGAAAACTTTAATTTCGAAGTCACATTAAAATCGTAACTTGATTATTATGGTCACTCTTGTCTATGTGTTCATTGCATTTCCAATTTGATTATAGTCGCACAGTTGGTAAGACTCCAAGATCCTTACTCATTTGGCATTCTTTAATTGTTAATATGATTTCATAAGATTGTGATGATATTATAATGACGGTCATTGAGCCCTTAATACATTGGTGGTTTGATGGTCTATAGTCTTTCATCGATTTCCTTGACACATTGGTTTCATGAAAACACATTTACGTTGTGGTTAGACCCTTGGTGTAATCATTTCATACAACACATATTTGATATGATCGAACCCTTGGTGTTGATTTCGAATCATTGTTTTGGTTTTAAAACTATGCAAATGCTATGCTTATGCAAATTTTTGGGTCGACTTACCATAGATTTCTTTAATTGTTTGAATGGCATTATTTTTAACATATGCAATAGTGATTTCAATCGCCATATGCGTCGTCGATTGTACATTGGGAAATGATTGGTTTACATGGGCTAATCTAGCTCCACCACCCTCGCACATTCAGGCATTAATGCCTTCCCCCTATCCCGGGTCACCTCTATTGATTTTCGGGGAGTCTATGAGTTATTTGATCCTGCGAATACCCTGTCCAAACCCTTGCCCATTCACCCTGCTCACCGTGTGCTCCCGTCTATGGCACCAGTGGTGTGCATAGAGCCAAATGGTAGCCAAACACTCCTACTGTTCGACAATGCTCGAAAAGATTTGGAAAATGGTGGTTGGCTGGTATTTATCCAAAGGTTTGAGGGTTTCAACCTTTCGGTTGCCCAACAATTCGCCCTCACCTTCAACGGATGTAGGGATAAGGTCGAATACATACAGCTCGAGCTAGATGAGGAATTTGTAAGCTCGGCTATAGGACTACCAACTATAGGGAAAAGGTGGTTTAAAAATTCCAAAGTAGATGAGGTGTCGTGGCCACTCCTTTTCACATCAAGGAAGATTGTTTCCTATGATAGAGGTATGCCTATCACTACACTCAAGTCTAGGTGGCAAGATCTTTTGGCAATTGTTAAACAGTTTGTGACCTTCGAGGGTCGTTATGGCTTGGTATTTTTGTATCATCTTCGGTTATTGATGAATTTTATAGGCTACCCTTTGAATATGCCACATTATCTTTTGCATAGTCTGTATAAGATGTCCAAAAGATTCAAGCATGAGAAGGCTGATAGCAGCCTTTTCCATCACGGCTTGATCAAACTCATTATCGTCCATTGTTTGATCCTTAGTGGTGATAGTTGGCAAGCCTTCCTATCTAGGAATGGCTTTGCCACTCTCGAGTCTGTCCAAGTGGACAAGGTTGTTGCTACTGAAACATTGGTTGGGCCAGCCGTGCCATTTCATATCCTTCTACCCCCTGTCAAACCCTTGGATTGCCCTGACATCGACCTACCCGATACCATAGCTAACCCATGTACTAAAGACAAGACTAAGGCCATCAAGAAGCCTGTGAGGAAGAAAGGCAGAGGTGACAATGTTGTCAATAGTAAGGGGAAGAAACATGCTCGATGGATATCGATATGTGCTAGGAACAAACCCAAGCCAAACGTTGACCAGAAACCTATCATCCTGAGGGAGGACTCGGACCCCAAAATTGAACGATTATTGACTGAGGAATACCCCTATTCTCATGGCCTATGCTCTAAGGAACCCTATGACTATGTCTCTAACTTACCTCTGTGCCTCAAAAACCATCCTAACTACCCGGGAATCAAGCTGCACAAGGAAACCCCTGGTAACTTGAACAAACCCTCGCCTGTGATGCCAAAGCCTGATCAACCACTATGTACCCAATGTAATGCTTGGCTAGAACTTTATTACACCGACGTTCCCCTATTGCAATCAAAGATCAAATCGTTAGAGGAACGGGTGACAATGCTGGCGAAGGAGAACAATAGGCTACAAGCCAACGAGAAGACACAAAAAACCACTAGTTCAATTGTCTTCAGAAACGTCAAGGCAACAACGGCCTTTGTCAATTCAAAATTATCATGACCGACTTGTTTTCTTACTGCCCAGGTATGTATTTTGACATCGATTTTGCTTTATGAGTTTGCTTGAATTAATATAACCATTTGGATTTGCTTTCAATTAGCTCTGTTCGATAGATTCAAAATGATTCTGTTACTTTCGATTTCGTTATGAATCATCTACAGAAGATTTGATTGCTAAACTCGGATGCAGCTATGATTTGGTTAATGTGATTTTATTGTTCTCGAATTAATTTAAAATATTGATTTGTTTTCGATCAGGTTTGTTTTTGATTAGTTCTGTTTTCTTTTAATAGACTAAAAAAAATCCTGTTGACTTCGATTTACTAGAAACGATTATGTTTCGTTTGAATAAATATTTTTGTTTGGATCATGATTGCATTCGAATTGTATAAGAGATTGGTTTGCTAAAATCATGTGGCTATGTTTTGATTGATACGATTTTGCATAACGATTGTGTCGGCCCCAAACTGGCTCGATTCATTTCTTTTGGCTTGATTTTGAGACGATTTTGTATGCTTGGATTAGCATGGTCTTTCATGTATGCAATGTTTCAATATTAAAGATTGGTTTGACAAATACAACGTAATCTATTGATTCGCAAAACAACTATGTTAGTTTTGATTTTGAAAAACGATTATGTTAAGTTCGGGGTGACATATTTTGTCTCTATTGAATTCGTATGGAAGACTTGGCTAAATCGATTATGGTCTGTTTTGAAATTGGTTCAAGAGACGATTTCGTTGATTCCCCAACTGTCAATCGATTTTGTATGTTCCCAATTGGTAATAACAAACGTTTGACATTTTGCATATATTCCTGTCACCGTTCGGTTAAGAAACCATGATTTCGTTTGTTTCAATTTGCATATTAAAGATTGGTTTGATGTGGCATGAATGATTCACTCTGTTTGGAATTAGTAATTAAATATTTGGTTTAATAAGTCGAATATAATTCTATTAAGTTTTGGATTGATTTTAAAACGATTATGTGCTCAAATTAGACCGGCTACAGAATCGCAAGATTCTGTAGCTAGTCTTAAAAATTAGATTTTTGTCAATATTATCAATAAAACATTATCTAAACTTATGTATTCTTGTCTACTTACAGGTACCTACGAATTTCATTGACAAATTGGACATGCTGTAGCAGTTTAGATATAGTTTTCAGTTGTTAGTCATAGGAAAAAATAGGGACTTGGGAGATTGTTCCCATATTTTTTGTAAACTGTTTTGATAATTCCCACAGGGATGTTTTACCCTGTGGTCTTTAAATACTTGTTATTTTTTGTAATTGAGAAATCATCATCACTATTGGGAGAACCAGACTATGGATTTATAATAATACAGACTGGGATGAAAGTTGATGTCTTGTAACAGCTTTAGCTTTCAATATATCAAACTTTTATTTCAAGTTTTCTTCATATCAGTTTGCAATTAATTATAGACTACTTTATCTATTGTAATTTGTTGCAGGTTGACGTGATTTGGTCTATGTGTTATTGATCCAGAATCATATCCAGAAGCCTGACAGAGCTTAAAAATGCTCAAAAATGAAAGTGCTCGGAATCCAGAAAAACCACTGCCATTACGTCTGTCTCGTCTTCCTGATTCCGGCGGTATATTTACTTCGTCAAACGGGCTCCGTATGCGCAAGATATCGCGTCCTGTCCGAAAAGGCAAACAGGCAAAAAAAGAGGATGACTGTACAGTCCGTACAGTGCCACGTGGCATGATGACTGTACAGGACGTACAATCCATATAGATGACGTGGAAGCTCTAGGAGGTGACACATGGTAGGATGATGTGGCATACGGGCAGACAGTTGGACCAATCTATGGGTGACATGTGTCACCACTGTAAGGGTGACACGTGGCACAGGATGACGTCAGCAGGTATGGTGGAAGACACGTGGCAGGGATGACAGGGCAGTGACGTGGTAGATGCACAGGTTGATAGGTGGCAGGCACGTGGACCATTCAACAATTAATGCATGGCAGTTTGTGGTTGGTTGTTGAGGTGCCACGTGGCCCAGTCGTGGGCTGCCACATGGCACCATGTGGTTGGTTGTCGTGGTTATGTAAAATTGTGTGGTTTCGCCAAGGGTCGAACCCACGACCTTTCTTTGGGAAATGGACTAGCAGGACCGACTAACCGCCCGGCCGATGGGTGTTACTTGTTAACTATACGACACATAATGAATTTATGTTTCATAAAGGTTTCGGTCGGAGGCGGGAAGGGTTGGGGCCTAGCCCCAGCCCTTGGTTGTATTGCTATCACATATGACTGGCCGAGTGGGGATTGAACTTGTGGGTGTATGCAAATGGGGACCAGCCCACGGATCCCATACAACCAGGGCCTATCCCTATTTTGGGCGCGGGTTAGTTGTTAGCCCGAGATCACATGTGGATCCCACGACCAGGAGCCGGATGCAGAGGGGCCAGCGCATGGGCGCATGGCCACATGGAGGCACGATATGACCAGGAGCGTGCGCCTATTGGGGGTTGCACCCTATTATTATATAATTTTGGGTTATTTTGTATAGTTTTGGGATTTTATTGGTTTTAATGCCTGATATTAGTGGATTTTCTCCATTTTTGGGAGATATTGGGAATTTTTGGAGCTCAAATTTTGGGAGGAAGTTGGGGATGGATAACCAACTTCAGATCTATATAAACCAGGCCTGTTTGAGGCCATAGAGGATAGTCAGAGCAAATTTATGTTGAAGAGAAGCCAAGCCAAAGCCATTTTTATGCAGGGAAGCTATTCAGGAGCAGACGCTGTTGGGCCATTTCTGGGAGCTCCGGATGTCCGTTTTGCATGCCGTTTTCTTTGCAGGGTTCTTGAGATATGGAAGAACATGACCAGATCAGTGTTGTAGCCAATTGGCACTACAGTGATATACTTTTGAGCTTTTGAACAGAAATAAATAAGCCTCCCCGACAGAGACAAAGGCCCGGAGACGTAGGCAAAGTTGTGTCGAACTCCGTTATCAATCTGTGTGTTATGGTTTGTTGTCTATTATTTCATTTCAAATCTGCACATGTGTATGTGGCTGTCATAATTCCTCTTCTTTCCTCATTCTTTCATTAAGTTTCTCAAATGGTTAATTAACGCATGCAAAATTAAAACTCAACCATAGTCATTAAAAGATCCGATGGATCAGTTATCCATATCTGATCTCTCTTATTTTAAAAATACAGCAATTACTCTGTTTCAATTTAGTGAATTAAAGATTTCTCTTCTTCGTTAATTGAATCATTTTGTACAAATCTTTGCACACAGATTTATCTAAATGTGATGATTTGTAAATTATAAGATTGTTGTTATTTTTTTATGTCTTGTTTGTCCTGTCATTTATATTTGAAGAGCACGACTGCTTCCTGTTTACGAGAAGCTTGTGGAGAATCTGGTGCGGTTTTTCTCCCACCGAACAGCTAAATCAACTATTGCATACAGGACAAACCTGAAGCATTACTTCAGGTCAGTTTGTTATTTGTTATTTAATAGTTAATTTATTAGTGTTATTTAAGTAGTTTAGATAGATAGATATATAGTTTAGATTCTTAGTTAGAGTTATTATTTTAGTTGCTTAGCTTAGACTGTTTTTATTTAATTTCTTTCTCATAAAATTATAAAAATCAAAAAACAATAGTTTCGCTGTCTTAGGACAGTTTATAAATGATTTTTGCAGGTTTTCATTTAAATCTGTAATCTGTAAATATTGTACATTTGTAGTCATATCTAATTCTGTTGACAATTGAACATTTGATTTCATAGGATTATTATTGTATATTATATACAGTAGACTGTATATATATATTTTAGATTTGTTTATTAGTTTGTTTAGTTATTGTTTTCATTTAGATTAGTTTCTTAGTGTAGTTTTCTTTTGTTTTCCTAGGACTTAGATCGGCCAACGGAGCCGCTAAACCCGTCAGGGTGGATCATCCCAAACGGCTTGGGTTATTTAGACAACCCCGGACCGGATCCACTCTTCCAGTTGGCGAGCGTTCAATTTCGCCCGTCAACAAATGGCGCTAGAAGGAGGGCCTGAAATTTATTAATGGCACGAGGCGGTCGTAAGACTCCTCCACCACCTAACCGCTCACCTATAGTGACAAGAAGTCATTCAAACGACAACATACCCCCTCAAACAGAAACCACATCAAACGACAATCCACGGATCACAGTTGAGCCAGCAACCCCAAATCCTACAGGTGGTGACATACAAGAGATTGTCCGCCAATCTCTCTTAAGAACACATAGTGCCTTAGCCCGTTTGAGGCAACCAAATCGACCTTTGGACCAACCTTTAGATTTCTCTGATATCAAAGAACAACTCAGAGGCACTAACCTCGCTGTGAACCCTACAGATCCAACCCTCACTCCTGCTGCAGGAGGATCTGGAATACCTCCCTCACCACCTCCATCATCTCCTTCTTCTTCTGGAGAAGACTCTTCTGACGAAGGCAGTTCCCCTTCTCAGCCTTCCACACCGCCTAAACCAATGGCCAACCAGAACAATCCTGTCAGACCTTGGCTCGACCAGGATGCAGTAGCCGTACCTGGGGCTCAGCATCCTTTACCCAAACATCTGGAGAAGTGGCTTCCCAAGTTTGACCCTGAATCTAAACAGATCACAAAAGATCACATTAAAAAGTTTATGTTATCCATTAGACTCCGCAATGTCGAGCACGAAGATGTAGTCTGTAGGTTGTTCCCCTACACTTTCGAGGGCAATGCATCTACATGGTACTTTTCCCAGCAACCCCATACCATCGTGTCTTGGGAAAAGTTTGAATCCTACTTTTTGGAAAAGTTCGGAGATGATAAAACACCGGAAGTCCTAGTTATGGAGCTTTCTAGCTTAAGAATGAACCCAAAATAGAAAATTAAAGACTTTAATAAAAGATTCTTAACACTTAAGAACCGAATCCCTACGGATTCCATGCCTGCTGAGAATCTTATCATAGCATACTATACTAAAGCCTTGCATCAAAGTATAGCCATTCGGGTTAAACGATCTAAGAAAGCCACGTTGTTAGAGGCCTTCGAAGAGGCCAGCCAGATTGAAAAATACATTCTTTGTTTAAAAGACACTACTAGCAACGAAACAGAAACTAGTTCTTCTTCCAAAAAGAAGATCGAAATCCTCCCTAGACCTACTCAAAGTAAAACACAACCTGAAAGCTCTGATTTAGAAAACTTAACTAAAGTCGTTCAAAAACTGTCAAATCAAGTTATAGATTTGAAAAGGACGACCGAAGAAGATTCTTCGAGCAAAGGGCCCTACAAAACCCCGTTCAGGAAGCCTTTTCCCACCAACTGACCTAATCTTACTACTAAGGGCCTTAATCTAGAAATTCTGCAATGCGCCCTTCAAACAATTCTAGAAGCCCAGGATAGCTTGATGCCTCCTGAGATTCCTGAGGAGGTTGTCGAACAAGAGACAGTTCAAGAAGAAGAATCTTCTCCGAACATTTTTGGACACTTCTCGGATAGTATCTTTCAAGCTAACTTCGAGACAGTACATCCCTACAATACTAGGAGTAAGACAGCAAACAAACCTTCTTCTGAAAACACTACGACTTTGCCTCCAAAGAAATCTAAACCAGCTGAGACTAAATAGAGTCATGTGAACCCCAACTTAGATTATGATTTAGTTGAAGACCTTAAAAGGTTAAGGGATAACATTTATGTTTATGATTTATTGAAATTTCCATTTCTGCTACAAAAAATGTTACAGAATATTGTAGAAAAAAGCAAAAATGGTAATTCAAACAGTAACAAGGTTGTTCAGAACAAACTTCCTTAGAAGACTTCCACTAAAAGTAATTCTGATCCTCATGATAAAGGAAGCCTTCTTGTAAATAATGTAAATAATGTAAATAATATGGATAAATTAGCTTTAGAAACTGCGAGTAAAAAACCACAAGCTTCCACACTTAGTACTCGCAGGAATGTACCTCCATTTATGTTAACTTTCAAAATCTTTAATAGAAACGTGCACAATTGTATGGTAGACTCAGGAGCGTCATCCAATGTGATGCCATGGTCTGTATGTCAGAAGATTAACACTGAATTTGAACCATCCACTTTAAAAATCATACAACTTGATCGAACCAGTGTTAAAGTTGTAGGCGAATTAAGGAATGTGCTTATAAGATTATCGTCTAACCCCAAAGTTCATCAAGTCATTGATATTATTGTTGTGGATATTCCAGAAGTGTATGGTCTGTTTTTAAGCAGGGACTGGTCGGAGCAACTACACGGCTATTTCACGACAGATTGGTCTCACCTGTGGCTTCCAGAGAACGGCAAGCCCAACGATATCAAGGTAAATCGTGAACACTACCTTAAGTTCACGGTCACAGATTTGAATGATCCCAATGAACCATTTACACCTTCTGCTGATTCATCCAAAATACAAGGGATGGATACCTTTTTCGGAAATTTCATGGCCGAGACTTCAGCTATCACCAATCCAGAACAGCAGTCCGAGATTGTAGCATATATGCAGCCAGCGGCTTCTGCGCAATGGTCTCATGCACCCGATAAAAGTCAAATTTGGTCTCTTTATTTTGACGGGTCAAAGTCCAAGGAAGGAGCTGGCGCAGGCTGTGTTATTATCGATCCGGCAGGTAACAAAACCCTGATTGCATGTAGGCTAGAATTTGAATGTACTAATAACACAGCAGAATATGAGGCTTTACTACAGGGCCTCAAAAAAGCTTTAGATATGAACATTCAAAATTTGACTGTCGTTGGCGATTCCAAAATTGTGGTTAGACAGGTAAGAGATTTTATCCAATGTCTGTCTCCGCATCTTAAAAGCTACCAATCCGAGGTATGAAATTTAATGAATAAATTTTCTGCTTTCAATATAAATTCTATCCCTAGATTGAATAACTCTGAAGCCGATTTATTAGCTAATGTAGCTTCCAAACTCTTTCCTGCAGAAGGCTTGTCCCCGGATGCATCCTTCGTCGAACTATTGTTCAGGCCATCCATTCCCGACAACATCACAAATTGGAGAGTCTTCAATGACGATCAGCAGATTATTAGCTTCCTGCATATGGAAGAAACTTTTCAAGGTGCGGTGATTGATGAATGCACTCACGACGACAATTTGCGCGATTTCACAGTAATACCAGATCCGAGAAATCCTGAATCTTCATTGGACATGGTACTTTCGATCCCTAACTCTATAGTTAGATTAGAGAAATTTTACGATCTTCAAGATAAATTCAAAAAATTGGTCAACTGTAAAACCAATAGTTCCTCATTATCATATGAAAAAGTAAACTTAGGAACTAATGACAATCCGCAGTGCATTAATTTAGGGGTGGGGTGTTCTCAATAAGAAAAAACTGCATTTATTAAATTTTTTAAAGAATTTAAAGATGTTTTTGCATGGACGTATGATGACCTTAAAACTTTCGACCCTAACATCATACAACACGTCATTCCTATGAAACCCCAAACCTTGCCCTTTCAACAAAAATTAAGAAAAATGCACCCTAAGCTCGAACCGACCGTCAAAAAAGAATTAAATAAACTCCTGAATGCTAAGATAATTTTCCCAGTTAGGCACACTCAATGGGTTTCTAACCTTGTCCCTGTTCGGAAGAAAAGTGGGGAAATTCGACTTTGCGTCGATTTCTGAAACCTTAATAGAGCGTCTGATAAAGACAAATATCCTGTCCTACCCATGGAACAGATCCTTCAACAGGTATCTGGTTCTGAAAGACTATCCTTATTGTACGATTTTTCGGGGTACAACCAAGTCCTGATGTCTCCTCCAGACCAACTTAAAACTACCTTCTGCACCCCATGGGGCACCCACGCTTATTGAAAAATGCCCTTTGGATTGATTAATGCCGGTGCCACTTTCTAGAGAGCGATGGACATCGCTTTCCGAGGCTTAATCAATCAGTCCATCGTAGTTTACTTAGATGATGTTACTGTATTTTATAAAAACAAAACCGATCATCTAGCTCATTTAAGAGCTGTTCTACAGCGATGTCGTAAATACGGCATTTCCTTAAATCCTAAAAAATCTATCTTCGCAATAGAACAAGGTAAACTCTTAGGACTTATCGTGTCAAGCAAAGGGATGATTATCGACCCCGAAAGGACTCAAGTCATTTCGAAACTTCCCCCTCCTACATCCAAAAAATCTATGCAGTCTTTCTTAGGCCAGATAAACTTCGTGAGGAGAGTCGTCCCCAGTTTCTCTGAAATGGTCAGACCTTTACAGAATTTAATTAAGAAAGACGCACAATATCATTGGGGACCCTTAGAAAATCAAGCTTTTAATGCAATAAAAAAGGCCATAATAAACGCTCCTTCTCTCATGAGCCCCGACTTTTCCCGAGACTTCACGCTCTACACTTTTGCTTCTGACCGTTCCTACGCGGCAGTCCTAACTCAAAAGAACATTGAAAACAATGAAGTACCCATTGCCTTTATGAGATCTGCTTTCAAAAGCGCGGAACTTAATTACCCAGCGGTAGATCAGCAATCCTATGCTATTTTCAAAGCAGTCAAACACTTCCGGTCTTATCTTTTGAAATCCAAGACGAAGATTATTGTCCATTACCCAGCCATCAGGAATCTGTTAGTGCAGAAAGAACTAGGTGAAAAGAGGGCTAACTGGGTTACCTCCTTACAGGAGTACGACATAGAAATTACCCCGGCTCAGATAGTGAGAGGCCAAGGGTTATGCAAGTTAGTTGTTGATTCAGTAGCAGGGTAGCAAGAAGAAAACGATATGTCAATACTAGGACAGCACAATCAAAATGTAATCTGTTGTGCACAAAACTCTGTCAGTCCCTGGTATGATGATATAAAATTCTGTTTTGAACATGGGTCATCCCCCCGTCACCTGGATCCCACTAAAAGAAGAGCGTTGAGATTAAATTCTTCCTCCTTTCATTTGGTTAATGGTATTTTGTTTCGTCAAAATTTTGATGGCGTACTGATGCGATGTCTTGAGAAAGATGAAGCAGAAAAAGTCTTACTAGAGTTGCATGCAGGAGAAGCTGGTGGGAATTTTGGTGGAGACACCACTGCCCATAAAGTTTTGAGAGTCGGTTATTACTGGCCCACACTTTTTAGAGACGTCCATGCCTTGTGTCATAGGTGTACTATTTGTCAAAAAGCATCATGGCGGTTATAGAAACCAGCCTTTCCTTTGCAGCCTGTTTTAGTAGGCTCTCCTTTTCAACGGTGGGGCCTTGATATTATAGGTACAATCAATCCACCATCCTCTCAGCATCATAATTTTATCATAACAGCCATAGATTACTTTACCCGATGGTCTGAAGCTACTGCATTAAGAACTGTGAATACTAGTCAGGTAATTGCCTTTTTAAATTCGAATATTATTACTCGTTTTGGTATCCCTGACTGTTTAGTATTCGATAACGCTTCTTACTTTTTCTCTCTTGAGATGAGCGAGTTCGCTTTAGAAAAATGAATTAAATTGAAGTATTCTGCTAGCTATTACCCCCAGGGCAATGGATTGGTAGAATCGACAAATAAGAATCTGATTAAAATTATCAAGAGAACGGTATCTGAGAATCACAAAAACTGGCATAATGCACTGTTAAACATGATCTGGGCTGATAGGGTAACACCAAAGACTGTTGTAGGTAACTTTCCCTTATTTCTCGTTTATGGCAGAGAAGCAATTTTGCCACCACACATTCTTCTTCCCTCACTACAGCTATCACAGAAAATACAAGAAGAAGACTGTCCCCCTTTGGAAAACCGAATTAATGCTTTAATGAAACTAGAAGTGGTAAGAGCTCAAGCTAAACGTAAGTTAGATTAGCATCAAATAGTAGTCAAAAGCTGGTTTGATTCTAACTCTGCCTCTGATAGGAACTTTGAAGTAGGTGACCTTGTCTTGAAATGGGACAAACCGCATGAGGGAAAGGGAGAGCACATCAAATTTCAAAACTTATGGCTTGGACCATTTTTAATTGCTGAGAAACTGGGTCCCAGCTCTTTCCAATTGCAGAATCTAGAGGGACAGCCTGACACCTATCCGGTGAATGGCCAAGCTCTGAAAAGATATTTCGCTTGATGACAACTCTTTGTATACTATGTACATATTCTTCTTTTGTTTGATTTTCTTTTGTTGTTTTGGTTTTGATTTTTCCTTTGCGCTTATCAGTTTCATTTTTGGAAATACACATACCTGAATTTTGGAACTGTTCAGACGAAGAAAACATAAATCTCTTTCACTGAAATGAATTCTGAAAAATTGTATAAACATCAATTGTATACTTCTAAAATTTACATTTGTGTTGGCTAAGATTGTTGTTTGAAAGAATTTAACTGATTTCGATCTGTGAGTAAACCCTGTCACGATCATCCATTATCTTTTTACGCTGTCCCTGTTCCTTAGAGGAACGACTCAGAAGATGTCTCCCTGCCTTAAAAAGTTGGTTCTATAAATAAACCATCTCTGGATATTAATGAAGGACAATTCTAAAAAATTCTATTGAGGTCTGTAAAAAATATGTCAAAATATCATAATTTTCAGCGTCACCCCGCTCAACTATATATCTTTAAAAAAACAAAATAAAAGAGCTATGGGAAGTGCTTGTAAACCCGTCGGGATGCTAAACAAGTCTGTTGGCAGTGGGTAATTGCATGCATGATGCCAAGACAACTTCGTTGGGGTACTGAACAGGCCTGCTGGCAACGAAGCAATGTCGGGTATATGAAAATTCGTAAGTATAAAACCTCTTGACCTTTAAATGTCCTTTATTCTGATCTGGAACTTCTTGACATGATACAGATATCAGAGTGGGTTAAATGGCAACCCTGTCGAGGCTATGGACGCCTACTGGCAGCAGTGGCTCTGTCAACAGTATTGGAGATTTTATCTTTAATATCGTGGCTCACTTGTCTTAAGACTGCTATCAGTTTTCATCCTTTAAACACTGCTGGAATATTTGATTAATAATGATGTTTAAACACTTTTCTGGTTCTTTTTGAGTTTGAATTATTCTTGTTATCCAAATCTGAATTTGTTCTTTTGGCAGAGATAACTGCTTCTACCAGTGTGTCGCCATTGTTGGTAGCCAATTCGCATTTTTATCCTATCCTTATAAGCTTCCTACACCAGTGTTTTGCAACCCTTGATTTTCATCGCAATCTTTGGAATAAAATGACACTATTATTTCGTGCATTCGCACACCTGCCTTTGTTCTCTTTTTCACGACTGCAAGCATGAAAACTTTAATTTCGAAGTCACATTAAAATCGTCACTTGATTATTATGGTCACTCTTGTCTATGTGTTCATTACATTTCCAATTTGATTATAGTCGCACAGTTGGCAAGACTCCAAGATCCTTACTCATTTGGCATTCTTTAATTGCTAATATAATTTCATAAGATTGTGATGATATTATAATGACAGTCATTGAGCCCTTAATACATTGGTGGTTTGATGTTCTATAGTCTTTCATCGATTTCCTTGACACATTGGTTTCATGAAAACACATTTATGTTGTGGTTAGACCCTTGGTGTAATCATTTCATACAACACATATTTGATATGATCGAACCCTTGGTGTTGATTTCGAATCATTGTTTTGGTTTTAAAACTATGCAAATGCTATGTTTATGCGAATTTTTGGGTCGGCTTACCATAGATTTATTTAATTGTTTGAATGGCATTATTTTTAACATATGCAATAGTGATTTCAATTGCCATATGCACCGTCGGTTGTACAATGGGAAATGACTGTTTTGCATGGGCTAATCTAGCTCCACCACCCTCGCACATTCGGGCATTAATGCCTTCCCCCTATCCTAGGTCACCTCTGTTGATTTTCGGGGAGTCTGTGAGTTATTTGATCCTGTGAATACCCTGTCCAAACCCTCGCCCGTTCACCCTACTCACTGTGTGCTCCCGTCTATGGCACCGGTGGTGCGCATAGAGCCAAATGGTAGCCAAACACTCCTGTTGTTCGACAATGCTCGAAAAGATTTGGAAAATGGTGGCTGGCTGGTATTTATCCAAAGGTTTGAGGGTTTCAACCTTTCGGTTGCCCAACAATTCGCCCTCACCTTCGATGGATGCAGGGCTAAGGTCGGAGACATACAGCTCGAGCTAGATGAGGAATTCGTAAGCTCGGCTACAGGACTACTAGCTACAGGGAAAAGGTGGTTTAAAAATTCCAAAGTAGACGAGGTGTCGTGGCCGCTCCTTTTCACATCAAGGAAGATTATTTCCTGTGATAGAGGTATGCCTATCACTACCCTCAACCCTAGGTGGCACGATCTTTTGGCAATTGTTAAATAGTTTGTGACCCGCGAGGGTCGTTATGGGTTGGTATTTCTGTATCATCTTCGGTTATTGATGAATTTTATAGGCTACCCTTTGAATATGCCACATTATCTTCTGCGTAGTCTGTACAAGATGTCCAAAAGATTCAAGCGTGATAAGGCTGATAGCAGCCTTTTCCATCACGGCTTGATCAAACTCATTATCGTCCATCGTTTAAGCCTTAGTGGTGATAGTTGGCAAGCCTTCCTATCTAGGAATCGCTTTTCCACTCCCGAGTCTGTCCAAGTTGACAAGGTTGTTGTTACTAAAACATTGGTTGGGCCAGCCATGCCATTTCAGATCCTTCTACCCCCTGTCAAACCCTCGGATTTCCCTGACATCGACCTACCCGATACCATAGCCAACCCGTGTACTAAAGACAAGATTAAGGCCGTCAAGAAGCATGTGAGGAAGAAAGGAAGAGGTGAAAATGCTGTCAATAGTAAGGGGAAGAAACATGCTCGATGGATATCGAGATGTGCTAGGAACAAACCCAAGCCAAACATTGACCAGAAACCTATCATCCTAAGCAAGGAATCAGACTCCGAAATTGAACGATTCTTGATTGAGGAATACCCCTATTCTCATGGCCTATGCTCTAAGGAACCCTATGACTATGTCTCTAACTTACCTTCGTGCCTCAAAAACCATCCTAACTACCTGGGAATCAAGCTGCACAAGGAAACCCCTGGTAACTTGAACAAACCCTCGCCTGTGATGCCAAAGCCCAATCAACCACCATGTACCCAATGTAATGCTTGGCTAGAACGTTATTACACCGACGTTCCCCTATTGCAATCAAAGATCAAATCGTTAGAGGAACGGGTGACAGTGCTGGCAAAGGAAAACGACAAGCTACAAGCCAACGAGAAGAAACAAAAAACCACCGGTTCAATTGTCTTCAGAAACGTCGAGGTAGCAACGGCCTTTGTCAATTCAAAATTATCATGACCAACTTGTTTTCTTATTGCCCAGGTATGTATTTCGACATCAGTTTTGCTTTATGAGTTTGCTTGAATTAATATAACCGTTTGGATTTGCTTTCAATTAGCTATGTTCGATAGATTTAAAATGATTCTGTTACTTTCGATTTCGTTATGAATCATGTACAGAATATTTGATTGATAAACTCAGATGCAGCTATGATTTGGTTAATGCGATTTTATTATTCTCGAATTAGTTTAAAAGATTGATTTGTTTTCGATCAGGTTTGCTTTTGATTAGTTCTGTTTTCTTTTAATACACTAAAAACAATCCTGTTGACTTCAATTTACCAGAAACGATTCTGTTTCGTTTGAATAAATATTTTCGTTTGGATCATGATTGCATTCGACCTGTATAAGAGATTGGTTTGCTAAAATCATGTGGCTATGTTTTGATTAATACGATTTTGCATAGCGATTGTGTCAGCCCCAAACTGGCTCGATTCATTTCTTTTGGCTTGATTTTGAGACGATTTTGTATGCTTGGATTAGCATGGTCTTTCATGTATGCAATGCTTCAATATTAAAGATTGGTTTGACAAATACAACGTAATCTATTGATTCGCAAAATGACTCTGTTAGTTTTGATTTTGAAAAACGATTATGTTAAGTTCAGGGTGTCATATTTTGTCTCTATTGAATTTGTATGGAAGACTTGGCTAAATCGATTATGGTATGTTTTGAAATTGGTTCAAGAGATGATTTCGTTGATTCCCCAACTTTCAATCGATTCTGTATGTTCCCAATTGGTAATAACAAATGTTTGACATTTTGCATATATTCCTGTCACTGTTCGGTTAAGAAACCACGATTTTGTTTGTTTCAATTTGCATATTAAAGATTGGTTTGATGTGGCATGAATGATTCACTCTGTTTGGAATTAGTAATTAAAGATTTGGTTTAATAAGTCGAATATAATTCTGTTAAGTTTTGGATTGATTTTAAAACGATTATGTGCTCAAATTAGACCGGCTACAGAATCGCAAGATTCTGTAGCTAGTCTTAAAAATTAGATTTTTGTCAATTTTATCAATAAAACATTATCTAAACTTTTGTATTCTTGTCTACTTACAGGTACCTATGAATTTCATTGACAAATTGGACATGCTGTAGCAGTTTAGATATAGTTTTCAGTTGTTAGTCATAGGAAAAAATAGGGACTTGGGAGATTGTTCCCAGATTTTTTGTAAACTGTTTTGATAATTCCCACAGGGATGTTTTACCCTGTGGTCTTTAAATACTTGTTATTTTTTGTAATTGAGGAATCATCATCACTGTTGGGAGAACCATACTATGGATTTATAATAATACATACTGGGATGAAAGTTGATGTCTTGTAACAGCTTTAGCTTTCAATATATCAAAATTTTATTTCAAGTTTTCTTCATATCAATTTGCAATTAATTATCGACTACTTTAGCTATCGTAATTCATTGCAGGTTGACGTGATTTGGTCTATGTGTTATCCATATCTGATCTCTCTTATTTTAAAAATACAGCAATTACTCTGTTTCAATTTAGTGAATTAAAGATTTCTCTTCTTCGTTAATTGAATCATTTTGTACAAATCTTTGCACACGGATTTATCTAAATGTGATGATTTGTAAATTATAAGATTGTTGTTATTTTTATGTCTTGTTTGTCCTGTCATTTATATTTGAAGAGCACAGCTGCTTCCTATTTACGAGAAGCTTGTGGAGAATCTGGTGCGGGTTTTCTCCCACCAAACAGCTAAATCAACTATTGCATACAGGACAAACCTGAAGCGTTACTTCGGGTCAGTTTGTTATTTTTTATTTAATAGTTAATTTATTAGTGTTATTTAAGTAGTTTAGATAGATATATATATAGTTTAGATTCTTAGTTAGAGTTATTATTTTAGTTGCTTAGCTTAGACAGTTTTTATTTAATTTCTTTCTCATAAAATTATAAAAATCAAAAAACAATAGTTTCGCTATCTTAGGACAATTTACAAATGATTTTTGCAGGTTTTCATTTAAATATGTAATCTGTAAATATTGTACATTTGTAGTCATATCTAATTCTGTTGACAATTGAACATTTGATTTCATAGGATTATTATTGTATATTATATACAGTAGACTGTATATATATATATTTTAGATTTGTTTATTAGTTTGTTTAGTTATTGTTTTCATTTAGATTAATTTCTTAGTGTAGTTTTCTTTCGTTTTCCTAGGACTTAGATCGGCCAACGGAGCCACTAAACCCGTCAGGGTGGATCATCCCAAACAGTTTGGGATATTTAGACAACCCCAGACCAGATCCACTCTTCCAGTTGGTGAGCGTTCAATTTCGCCCGTCAACAAAAGGCAAGGCAAGGAATGGGATGGAAAGGAAATGCATGGCATGGAAAGGCATGGCATGGCAAGGCAAGGCAAGGCATGGCATGGAAAGTGAAGGAAATGTAAGGCATGGCATGGCATGGCATGGAAAGGAAAGGCATAGCATGGAAAGGCAAGGAAATGCATGGCATGGAAAGGAAAGGCATGGAATGGAATGGTATCGAAATGAATGGCATGGAAAATCATGGCATGTCAAGTGAAGGAAATTCAAGGCATGGCATGGCATGGAAAG
>JZKD02S2165287.1:119497-132478 GCA_000966675.3 Picea glauca
TTATAGCTCAAAATAGTCAAAATCCTGGAAATCGTCGGAATGCAACGAAACCAAAGCCAACCTGTGTGGAATGGCTCATAATGATGGAATATGATCATCAATGCAAGCTGGACCCTACAATGCCTCTCAAATACCCCTGTACTCGCTATAACATCCATCTGGCTACTCTGGTCATCATAAATCTCTGCCCTGTAATGATGTCCCAAAGTGGGGACATTACAATTCGACCTCCCTTAATAGCTTCCAACCACAAGCACAAGGGAAAGATAAGGTACCTTCCTTACTAGCCACATAACCCTAATATACATACCATGCAAAGTTTGGACCTTGTTTGGATGGGCATGAGCCTCATATGATGAGCATAGGAGAGTTGCATCCAACCAAATGATTGAAGCTTCTAAATACTAACGGATAACATAGAGCATACCACCCTCTAACACCATCAAAAAAGTAACACAAAGGCTTCAACCTCCATACACCATTAGAAACCAATATGATCTCACGTAGAGTGTAAGGAGGAAGGTCAAAATGACTAGCCAAATTAGGGTAGCCTCCATTAAATCATGAAACAAAAGATCTCTAAAGTTGTATTTGGATCCATGGCTGGAAAAGGTCAATGCATCCATCATGCATGTATTCATATTAAGGTGATTTTTCTTTGTGTCCAAGTGGCTTCCCTACTGATAGAGGAAGTCTTTTACATGCTTTTGTTGAACCTGCCAACTTTGTTTTCTTGCTTGCATAGTTATTCGAATTATATTGTGTGTTGGAAAAGGAGGCTCACAGAAGGCAAACTACAAATGTTGTGGAAAAGGAGGCTCACGGAAGGAAAACTACAAAAGTTGTACAAAATCTTATTATCATGGACATAACACGAGCATTGTGATAGTATCATAAGGGTAGAGCAGCCTGGATTCATTAAGATAATAAGGGTATCAGTTAGACAAAGTGGCCTAACCTATATTAGATAAAGTTGTCGTGAGAGGGAGGGAGACTAAGTCTTCGTATTCAGAGGGCTAGTAAAGAAAGGGATAGGAAGTATCAATATGAAAAGATAGGGCTTGTAGAGGAAGAAGGGATAGGAAGTATGAAGATTCATAGGGCTAGTCATTAGCAGCTAGTCACTATTTAGATTAAGTAAGATGAAGAGCGATAGGAAGTATTATAGCTACTCACTAGAATTGAAACACTCATTGAAGCTACACGAGCACATCATATATAAGCAACGATACACATATTCTATCTGAAACGGGATGGTTATGTGTGTTGATTGTTATACTAAGTGACGGACTCATACAGATACAATGTACACTATTCTTACCAACGATGAACGCAACCAACCGAACGATAGGGATTGTTGCTAGTTGGTTCCTTGACTTAAACATTCATTCTTCTTGGCGATTGGTTCAGGTAACGAGACTTGCATCTTGGCTTTATCATCTTGACTTCATCGTCTTTATGGCTTTCTCTATATACGATGCTTCTCAACATTAATCTCTCTTTCATTGCAATTTTCATGACTTGATGAAACCTTCCCTCCCCTTCCATTGTCACGGACATAGCACGACCATTGGGATTAGATTAAGAAAGAAATTATAACCTTCCCCTGCCATTATCATGGACATAGCACAATTATTGGGATTAGATTAAGAAAGAAACTGTCTGGAGGCAGTTAGATATGAAATATCATTAGATTAAGAAAGAAACTGTTTGGAGGCAGGAAGGTATGAAAAATCCTGTAGTTATTGAACCCTCTCAAACATCTGAGCACGATGCTATACGAAAATGGTTCGCACATTGTAGAGAGAAAGCTCTTGACCCCACATGACCAGTAAGACGTCACTTCATCAATTCAATAGAGCTATGGCTTAATATAATTTTCTCTAGAACTATTCAATAATGTGTTGTCTTGAACTATTCAAGAATCCGTTCGATATGGTTTGTAATTAAAATTTGTTAAAATATTATTTCACGTGATCTTTATCATTACCTTAGTCGAGCAAGACCACCTGTCCAGATTATTGAAATAGTAAATCTGTGAATTAAATAAAACGCGCAGGGTTTTATATTTTTTCATAATGTGTCTTGTCCCCATTTCATCTGTAAATCATGACACTGTTGGAGAATATAAACTAAGACTTATGTTTGGCAAATTCATTAAAATTTCCACTTCATTTACAGATTATGACACTGTTGGAGAATAGACAATGAGACTTATGTTTGGCAAATTCATTAAAAGATTACGTTTGGCAAATTCATTAAAAGATTACGAGTTCACTTGAAGTCCCGAAAATTGTCCACTTTGACCTTAGGCCACAAGTTAAGGTTAAATTTATGACACAAATCTTTGTCGACTTATAATGTGAATTTGTTAAGTCGATCTCAGCGAGACTGACACTCCTATTGATTTACCTACGAGATTGATTTATGGTCGATCTCAAGACTGTCGATTGAATAATCAATTTACCTAAGAAAAAGACAACAAATATGGTGGTCGGTCTCGAGACTGCCCATTGAATAATCAGTTTACCTAAGAAAAAAAAACAGATACGGAGGCAAGCGCAGGTGACCCCGCAACAAAGGCATTCTCTAATTTTATTCTGTATGCAGAATAAGCCGGTAAAAAATCCATAGAATAGGAAAACAGATTGTGCATTACACAGGTTGATTAAAAATTGTAGGTTTGCGGTCTGAGATTGAGCTTGGACGTACGTCAGGTGGGAAGGTCGTTCGGACTGCTTCATCTGTGCTTGAAAGTGCTCCTATTGTAGGTATTAGTCATGTTGGGTCTCGACGTTCATTCTCTTGAGAGCACATCACTTCAGCTATAATGAAGTTTTTTTATGTTTCCCATAAAGATGCTAAGGACGCTGAGGTAAGAATCCTGCTAGATCTATGTCATAAAGCTACCGAGGAAGCTGAGGTAAGACTCCCGCTAGATCTATGTCCAAAACCTTGGCTGAATGATCGTAACAAAAACAAAGCCAAATCTAATTCTTTACAGTTATTGTTCATAATCCAGTTAAGAGAAAAACCTATGTATAATATTTAGATGTAGAGATCCTCTTTTTTCTTTTTTAAATGGCATCATCCCACACAAATGTAGGACTCTATTAACATTATGCTATGTTCAATGAAATGTGTTGAAGCTTAATGAGCAATTTTTGCAGGTTTTAAGAGCTCAGTTAATGGCTTCTACATCAACATGACAAGATTTTCTAAGCCATCGCTTATCTGCTTCACTGCCTTTGTGAAGTATCACCTTCAATTATTCATCATATCTTGCTTACCTCCGTGACTCGACTGCCTCAACAAAATTGATCAAAAAAAATTGTAATTTATTCAAATATTTCTCTATTACCTATTAATTTTGTTCCAAAAAACTATGACTCAAATATTTCTCTATTACATGTTAATTTTGTTCCAGAAAACTATGACTATAGAAGGAAGGAGATAATGAATTTAAAAATAATTTATTGATTTACAATATAACTAACTTACCAATGAAAATTGTCCTATCTTTTAACCGCTTATTCATATAGCAGAACATCTTGAATAGATGGGGGGAGGGATTATCTTTCTGTTAGAGCTAACACATGTGTGAACAATTATGAGAGAAATTTTGGCAATTCTGAAGGCTACACCAGCAATTTTGGGAGATTCTGGAGGCTGCAGGAAAATGGCGGTGCACCATTACAACAGAGGCCTAGGTAACATCCCGAGGCCTAGGTAACACCCTGAGGCCTAGGTAACACCCTGATTACATCAGAGGCATAGGTAACACGCGGTGCACCATTAAAACAGAAGCACAATCTGCTTCACAGACAGACCAGGTGCTTTTCAGACTAGGTGTTTTTCTAAAGAATGGAGAAGCAAAAGGTTTGCATGGCGGTGTTGGTTTGCATGCTGGTGTAGGTGGCAGTGGTAGATCAAAGCAATATACCAGTGGCAAATCAAAGCAATAAATAACAAATGAAACAAGGTCTATGAACTATTTATCGCAACAAACATTTCATGTGAAATAGTAATTTCTAGCATTACTTTGATCAAGGAAAAACACTACCTAAATGTGTGAGTCCAAAGAAAGATAGACTAAGATATTGTCCATCTTTACCTTAGGAAAAGGGTAAATAAGAGAACAAACTCAAAACTTAGAATAAAGTGGATGAAATTTCAACTTAAACGATATAATTCATATGAAACTTTACTTAAAAAGTAAGATGTCATTGGTTTTCATGCCAAACTAATAGGAAGATGAAAAATCGATTACTATAGTCTCCAGCTCAAAGGACAAGGACTAATAAACTCTTTCAATCACATAATTATTATGAAACTTTAGGTTAAAAAGTAAGACGTCATTGGTTTTCATGCCAAACTAATAGGAAGATGAAAAATTGATTACTATAGTCTCGAGATCCTGCAACAAAGCTCAACTCATTCCATTTACAATCAGAATCAAGGAACTCTCAAGACTAGGGTTTTTTTCTCATATTAAGGTCATACATCTAGGGATTAAAAGATGAATCCACTATAAACATAGAAACTAGTTGACTTAATAAGAAAGATGATTGTGGAATTAATTTTCAAACCTGGAACATAGAAAGAAAAAGAAAATGATGGATTGTGTATGAAACACGGGACTTAAACTTGTTAACCAATATCTTATCATGTTCATTTATAAAGAGGTTTAAATTGTGAAAAATAGAGTCAATATATTGTAGATATTGGGGGATGTTGGGTAAGAGGGGGTTTATAGGTATTGGGGTCTATAAAAATGGGTATTTGGTTAAAACAAGGATATATATTAAAAATGTGGGTTATTTTTATTAAAAAGATGTATTGGGAGGGTGTTCAAAAAGAGAATTGTGGGAGGTATTTATCAATATCTAATGAAATTAGAGATATTCTTTAATACACATGAACGGATTGACTGAGTGAGTGACAACCCTTGCTTGCCTGTTAATGTAATCCACCACCTTTTTAGTATCCTAGAAAGATCATTGATGCTCTATTCATCGAGCACATGATTGTTAAACATAATGACTCACTTTTGTTGGATGATCTAGACATAGTTATTTTTTAGCAAAATTTTGAGATTTCTAAACCCTTTTGAACTGAAATGTAGCTACTTCCCATGCTATAAGCCACAAAAACCATGACTTAATTTTGGACGATAACACCAACTCCATATGGTCATAATATTCCCCTCAATAATATTCCCCTTACGGGACACTCAAAACCTCGAAATCTCCATGAAAAGAAAAATCCAATGGCATATGCATTAACTTGTGCATTCATATCATCCATGACAATTGGAAAAACGTGTACCCATCAATTAATTTATCGATCTTCCTCAATTTGTATTTGCATATAATTGTTGACCCCACAGACAACATGTAGTTCTTAACCCCACAACATGTAATTCTTAACCCCAATTCTTGACCCCACAACATGTAATTCTTGACCCCACGGACAACCTTCATTTAAATGTAAGACTCATACTAAATAAAACATTACTCATATCATCCAATGCCCCCAACATTAACCTGTGAAATTCAATACCTTATTGTACACTAATGTTATTCATGATGAATGATCCAAAATTCAATTTGATATTTTAATCATCTTTTTCATAATTATTCGCCATTCATGCACAATAATTATGTAATCCCTTTACACTATGAGAGGATATATGTCTACGTTGGAAGTTGTTGTTTGAATATTATAACTTGAGACTCCTCATGCATGTGAAACCATCATAAAAACTATGAATCCATTTACACTAACAATCAATAGTGTTTCTCACTTCGTGATGTTAATTGGTGTTTCATCCTTGCAGCGAATGCTTTTCCCTTTCAAAGATAAATTTCCTACTAATGTGATCTACAAGCATCCAAATAGGTACTTTGAAGTATTTATCCTTCATTCATGTACATCTACAAAACATCTACAAAATACAAGAGAAAATTTCCATAGAAAGGTCATGTCAAAAAATGGTACCAATGTTTCTCATCTTCTAGATATGAGGGACAAACTAAAAATGTTTTGTCAAAAAAATTGTACTTAAAACACTAATAATTAATGGTCACATAATAATTAATGGTCACATAGGATGACCATATCATATATACAAAACTCTATACATTTGACCTCCTGATAACTTAGACCCTAAACACAAGACTATTTCAGATACTTCATAATTTTCCCTCAAATGTAAGATTCTAACTTGGGATAATATTATATTTACAAAAGTAACTCAACATAAATAATGCCCTGCATTTTATTATATGCACTAACTATTCCAACCTACCAATTGTTATAAAAAAAAAACTCATTTTTTTTTGCTAAAACTACTTTTCTAGACATGAAATCAGTTGTTAGTTTCAAAGATTGAACTAATTTAGATATGAAACACCTACCATAACCAATGCAAGACTCAAACTATCAGTTAAAAGAATAATTTCAATTCAGCCACCCAAGTGTCCTATCAAGGAGATGAACTCGTCTGTTCTGTTTCATTATAAACCAAAACAATGCCACTATCAATTCCATCTATAAATAGGCTAGGATTTCAGCCATTATGTTTATGAAAAGTAGCGATGAATATTCAAACCTTTACAAATCCACACTTTTGCAAAAATATTCTATCCAAACTTGAAAAGGATCAAACCTTTTTGTACACAATAAATAGTTGGAAAATTAGTTGGGTACAATAAGACAATCAATCATTGTAACCATGGTTGTCCCAATCATTTCCAATTGTTGATCAACAATGAGAGTAGAAAACACATCCTCTTTGCAACTAGAAACTCTCCATGTATCAATGATCCAGAATTGGATCTCGGGACCAAAATGGGTCTAGGAAGGCCTAAAATCAAAGTGCTTGGAATGGCTTCAAAACAGACGTGTATGTAGGCCTCATCGATACAAACCCAACGCAACTTGAATGGGCTCAAACGGACATGGTATGCTCAAGATATCGCGATCTGTTCATTTTGTCAAATAGGCAAACAAAATGTTGATTCTACAGTCCGTACAGTGATGAAGTGGCAGCTGACTATACAAGTTGTACGGTCGTACAACTGACGTGGAAGGTACGGGTGGACAAATCAAAGTGTGACACATGGCACCACTACAAGGGTGACATGTGGCATGTCCATACGGTTGATGTGGCAGGTCTGTACAGTCATACAACACGTGGCAGATGACTAGACTACAGGCTGACGTGGCAAGTACAGTGGACGTTGACTGGGAAGACATGTGGGAAGATAGTTGGACGAGTTGTTGGATGACGTGTTCTTATTTTGGGTGAATAACATGGTGTCGCGTGGCCCAATCTTGGGCTGCCACATGGCACCCCTCCATTGGTTAGTGTTTGTTGATGTAAAAGATTGTTTGAGGGTCCGTGGGGGTCGACCCCGTGACCTCCATGGGCGGTCAATTTTTCACGTAGGTCGGGCTACCAGCCCGTCTACATAGTGTTTCTTAACAAGTGTTGGCGTCGTATTGTGTTAAAGTTGCATGGTGAATCGTTTGGGCACAGAAAGGGTCGGGGCGTGGCCCCAACCCTTGGTTTGAAACTTAACCATACGTCCATACTATGTGACCACTCCTTTTGTAATGGCGCGTGGTCCTTACCACTCAAGTCAACCCACGGTTCGACACAACAGCATGCGACCACGCCTCAAGACCCGAACCTCCAATGCTTAGCACGGATATATACAGTTAACGCCCGATCGATCGGGCTAGCCCACCAACCAGGGTGCTAGACCAGGGGCTAGGCTAGTCTAATAGTTTGTGCATGGAAAGTAAGCTCAAGGCCACATGGGCCAACCATATGATCAAGACCCAGAAGCGAAGGGGCTTAAGGGATAAACCAGCGCTCCAGTAGGATTAGGGCCACATGGGAGGTGCCCAAGTGACAGGGGCTCACGAAAAAGGGGTTGCTCCCTACATATTTTCCATTTTGGGGTTTTATACCTTGTATTAAGATTTTTATTGATTTATTCAGCAGGTTTTGAGAGATTTTGGCCAATATTGGGGGGTATTGGGCCCTTTTTTAGGCCAAATCTTGGGGAGAAGTTGGGAGGTTGTTACCCACTTCTAGCCTATATAAACTAGAGGTTCTTGAAGCCCAAGGAGGAGGTTTAGAACAGAGAAATGATGAAGAATTTCCAAGCTAAAGCCATTTTTATACAGGGAAGCCATTGAGGAGAGCACCTTTGTGGGCCATTTTTGGGAGCTTTGTTCATCCAATTTCAGTGTTGTCAGTTTTGTTGGGTTCTTAAGATCTGGTGGAACAAGACCAGATCAGTTTGTAACCTTTTTGGCACTGTTATGATGTACTTTTAAATATTTTAACAGAAATAATAAAGCCTCACCCACTGATACAAAGGCTCGAAGACATAGGCGAGATTGTCGAACTCCGTTATCAACTTCTCTTGTTATGGCTTGTTGTTATTATATGCTTATTTCCATATATTTATATGTTTATATGGCTTCCATGTTTCATTAATAATTCTTCCTCTTTCATTAGTTTCCTAAATGGTAAAATAACTCATGCAAAATAACTCAACCATTGTCGTTTAAAAGATCTTTTGGATTAAGTGGTATCAAAGCTAGTTGATGGTTGGTTTTTGAGTTTGCATGATTACCAGGGAAAAGATGAATTGTGGTGAAGGTGAGCTTGTTGAAGAGAATCCATTGATTGGGTTGATAAAGAGAACTTATCAAAGAGAGAATATGGCATCAGAAGAGGGATTTTCTAATGAGGAGAAAGAGTTTCGAAAGACTTTCTTCACCATGTCAGAGATGATGAAGGTTCTATATGAGGATTACTTGGAATGGAAGAGATCGAATCTAGGTAAATCTTCAAAGGTCAAAAGAAGGAGAGGATCCTCCTCAAATTCCTCATTCACCTCCTTCTTCTCCTTCTTCTTCAATTTCAAGTTCTAAATCCACTACAAGAAAACATTCCCATAAACATAAACAAGATATGCCTTTACTAAAACTTGATGTGAAATTTGAATTACCTATGTATGATGGTGAAGTCAATGTAGAGAGGATTGATAATTGGGTCAGATAGATGGATTTTTATTGTAGTGTGCAACAAATCAAGGATGAGGCAACTCAAATCAAGTTGGCATCGCTTAGACTTGCAGGCACAACACTCATCTGGTGGCAAAGCAAGTTGCAAAATGGCACGCAACAAGTGGGTAATGTATTTCCATCATGGAAAAGTTTTATTTATGCACTTAGAAAGCAATTCTATCCTTTGGGTTATAAATAGAAGGCTTTAATTGAATGGGAAGGTCTTAAACTAAGAAAAGGACAAATAGTGCAAGAATACATAGATGGTTTTCGTAAGATGGCATTAATGTTAGATATTTCTTTACATACCCAAGAAACTCTTATGAAGTATATAGGAGGTTTACCTGCACATATTTGTAACACTGTATTTATGTTTGTATCTACTAATCTTGATGAAGTTTATGTTCAAGCAACATACATTGAGGCAGGGAAAACAAGAGTTGGTGTATCAGGGGAATCGTCTTCAAGGGAAGAGGACAAAAGGAAGTGGAATGGAAAGAAGAAAAATTTAGTGGCAAGAAAGGAAGAGAAGCCCTCTTGCAAGCATTGAAATAAAGAAGGGCATGATGAGGACCATTGTTGACAATTGCATCCCGAGAAGAGACCAAAGTGGTTCAAAGAAAGGAAAGGTAGGAAAATAGTTGCAACAACAACATGACCAATAGAATTGGGATCAGATTCGGGTGATGAATATAAAGTCTCATTGGTTGGTTTGGCAGGTAAAATTAATGCTGATGGATTTGATTCTCGAAGTAAATTGTTTCACATAAGGGTCATAATGAGGCATACTAAGGTCGACACATTGATATATAGAGGATCTTAATCTAACTTGATTTCAAAGGAATTGGTTAAGCAATTGGGATTAAACACTCAGAAGCATCATAAGCCTTACTCACTTAAATGGATAAGAAACAATCATAAATTGCACATAACAAAGCAATGCACATTAAAGTTTGCAATTTCATCTAAGTTTGTGGATGAGGTAACATGTGATGTGGTGCCACTCAATGAATGTGGAATAGTCTTAGGTAGTCCTTACTTGTATGATCGTAAAACAATTTTCTACAGGGAAAAGAATCAATATCACTTCATCAAAGCAGGCAAAGAATATGTGGTACATGCTCATCATTTAAAGGAAAATCAATCTCTTCAAACAATGGAACAATTAAGAAAGGCGTCTCATGCAAGAAACACACCTATAATTGTTTCAAATCAAGTAATGGATCTTAAGCAAGAACATGAGATGATTGTAGAATGGAAGATCAATCACACTTTGCTTCAAGATAAGCTAATGTCGTCCAAGTATTACAAACATATTAGCTCATTTGTATTCATATTTCTGATGTTATAATTAGTAATGTTGTCAACATGGATGGTAGTGGCTTCAGTAAGATGTGACAGGGTACAAATGGTTAGCAATATGATGTCAGTTATCATGATTGTTTATAGTTGATCTTGATGAGACAGGTGCATGGGACAGAGTTTAAAGACAGAAAACAAGTGAGTTGGCCTATCCAGCACTTAATGACTGATCAGTAACCTTTTGGAGGACCAAAAGGTCTTTGGTGGGGAGGTGTGATCCAAAATTAGATCTCAGGACCAAAATGGGTCAAGGCAGGCCTAAAACACAAAGTTCTCGAAATGGATTCAAAACGGGCGTGTGCGTAGGCCTTGTCTATATGAACCCAATGTAACTTGAATGGGCTCAAACAGACGTCGTATGCTCAATATATCGCAGTCTGTTCATTTCGTATAACAAGCAAAAAAAATGTTGACTGTACAATTCGTACAGTGCTGATGTGGCAGATGACTGTATAGGTCGTACAACCATACAACTGACGTGGTAGGGTACGCTGGCACTAACGTGGCAAGTATGGGTGGAAGAGTTAGAGTGTGACACATGGCACCACTGCAAGGGTGACACATGGCATGTCTGTATGGCTGACGTGGTAGGTCTGCATAGTCGTACGACACGTGGCAGATGGCTAGACTACAGGTTGATGTGGAAATTACGCTGGAAGATGACCGGGCATACATGTGGGCAGAAAGCTGGATAATTTTTTTGATGATGTGTCCTTGTTTTGGGAAAATAACACGGTGCCATGTGGCCCAGTCCTGGGCTGCCACGTGGAACCCCTCCATTGGTCATTGGTTTTTTTGGTAAAATATTGTTTGAGGGTCGAACCCGTGACCTCCATGGGTGGATGAGTTTTCATGTAGGTTGGGCTACCAACCCGCCTACACAGTGTTTCTTAACAAGTGTTGGGATCGTATTGTTTTAAAGTTGAATGGTGAATCGTTTGGGCGTGGAAAGGGGCAGGGATTTGCCCCAACCCTTGGTTTAAAACTTAACCATACACCCATACTATGTGACCACTCCTTTTGTAATGGCGTGCGATCCTTACCACACAAGTCAACCCACGGTTCGACACAACAACATGCGACCACACCTCAAGACCCGGACCTCCAATGCTTAGCGCAGATGTATACAGTTAGTGCTCGATCGATTGGGCTAGCCCGCTGACCAGGGCATTGGACTAGGGGCCAGGCTATTCTAACAGTTTGTGCATGGAAGGTAAGCCTGAGGCCACATGGGCCAACCATATGATCGGGACCCAGAAGCAGAGGGGATTAAGGGATAGACTAGTGCGCCAACAATATCAGGGCCACATGGGAGGTTCCCAGGTGACCAGGGGCTCACAAAAAATGGGTTGCGCCCTACATGTTTTCCATTTTTGGGTTTATACCTTGTATTAAGATTTTTATTGATTTATTCAACAGTGTTTGAGAGATTTTGGCCAATATTGGGGGGTATTGGGCCCTTTTTTAGGCCGGATCTTGGGGAGAAGTGATCCAGGTGGATATCGGTGGGCACCCACCTTTTCCAAATGGCTCAAAATGGCTTTCTGGCAATTTTGGCAATTTACTATTTTTAGCAGGTTTTAACTTCCGGGGTCATTTTGAGGGCCCAAATGAAGGGTTTTTGAGATAGAGGTTCTCAATGATAGCCGAAGGCATAGTTGATCTCCCAAAATGAATATCCTCGACTATACCTTTCCAACGAGCTATCACACGCCTAAAACGGAGATCGTATGCAAAAGTTACGACCCCGGGAAGTTGATGTACTCACTCACCCAAATGGGGCCCACATGACTTTTGGCACTTCATCTCCCAGGGTTAGGTTTTTGGATGTCTAGGGTTTTTTCCATTCCTGCTTATTGTAAAAATGCCATTAGATCCTCATTGTAATCATCTTCTTGCGAATGCAATTAGCCGTCACATCTCTTCTCACAGATAAGTTGCCACCATTCTAGCGAGTCTTTCACTCTGTATTTTTACAGTCTCTATACGTTTCTTTCATTAATAGAAATCGTGTATTACTGTATATCTGTGTTTATGGTTTCATCTCTGATACATTTCTGTTATATTATTGAATATCTGTGATATCTCTATGCATTTCTTTATTATATCTCCGATCTCATTTCGTGTCGAAAATAATCTGGATCAGTGGTATCAGAGCAGGCTGCTCTTGATCATTTTTTTTCAGTGCATGTCCCTGACGAGGTCCGAGTATAGAAAGTTTGGTCTCAATATTGTCTCTCTTGAAGACAATCTCTCTCGCACACCCAAGAAACCCTCAATGGTGAAAGAAAAGAAAAACGACAGAGCAGACGATCATATCAATCTGTTGCTTGAGAAAGATCTCACGCAACAGAGGGACAAAATGATGGAGAATTTTTCCCACATCCTTCAACACCTACTGATATCATCAAGCACATATTCATCAAGCGGCCACTTTGGAGGCACCTCGCCTTTCAAGGTACAAGTTAATTTTTATATTCCTGTATTTGAAGGACAGATAGATGCAGAAGCCCTAGAAAAATGGTTAAC
>JZKD02S2165287.1:149526-163845 GCA_000966675.3 Picea glauca
GTACTTTGAGCTTTGCCTTTGCTGCGCGCGTTTTCTTCAACGTTGTTCCTCCTGAGATTTCACGTCTGAATCCCCAAGGGATTTTTATCCTTCTTATCCTACCATCTCCACTACTATACTTTCCATCAATGACAAGTCTATGCTGCCTGTAAAACATGCCAACAATCCTTTGTACATTCTTCCTGCACCCATGCCATCTTCATCGCTGTACTTGCCATCAATGACAAGCATATGCTACTTGTTAAACATTTTCCAACACAAACCTATTGTGCACACCTTGAGATACCAGGCATAGAGTTAGTTGGGTGAACTGAGCACTTGGGAAAGGCAGATGAACACAATATTTTTTGAACGACTTGTCGCAGATCTAACTGCATAAGTGTTCACAGAAGCAAGCGCAGAGGGTGATTCCAAAATTGATTGTGAAGGGGAGAAGTTCTAGGTTGCAACAAGTTGAAGCACTTGGGTGAACAACTTGAGATGACCTATAAGAGATCCACAGTAGGTAGTTGGTTGGGAACATTTCTATCATGATATCTTGGTTCCATGCATCATCGAGAACGGTAATTGAATTGAGCTAGGTTGTTGGATGAATGGGTTGACCACACCCTTTGGATGAGGTGACCCTTTGCAAAGTTAAACAAGTCATTTATCAACGGTATGACTTAACAGTACGTAGTTGGGTGCATGGTGCCTTGAAGCGGATGCAGTCATGGTGTGGAGATGGAAAACCATTAGAGATGAGTTTGGTCAATTGCATGTGAAGTTTGGACTCAGATAGATTTATGAAGTGGAAAGATGGACTCAACCTTGTATCACAGTGAAGGTCTTGCAAATTTGTGGAGTTGTAGATGGTGATTGAGGGGAGTTCATGCAAAGAGTCGGTTTCTTGGGCAAGTGAAGGTCCAAGACAATAAACTTGAACCATGGGTGCATCCTAAGATGTTGTTGGGAAAGGTATGGTTGGTTTTGAGTTCTCATATTTCATAAGTGTTGCAGTGATTTCTTTGAAGGAAAGTAAAATGACTTGGTGTTTCAAGTGCAATCTGATTCCGTGGTGAGAACCAGAAAAATTGAGGGTGACTCAAGTGGTGCATATTCAAAGAAGTCATGTAGCATATGGGATACCTTGATTGCGAGAGTGTGCAGAGAGTTTGGGGAAAAATTCTTGGACGAGTCTTGTGGTGGACTTAGGAATATTTGGATGCAACCATGGAGGTGGCTCAAGGAAGTTTCCTAACTCTTTGATGAGGCGCATTGGAAAATTTATTGTGGTGAAGTTACAAGGTACCAAATCTATTATAATAACTAAAAACAGAAATATTGCAGAGAATAACAATGGATCAACACAGTAGATGAAACCACAACAAGGCATAGAATAACAATAGATCAACACAAGTATCTAAGCAAGGCATTGTTTAGATTCATTACTCATATTCCATTCCAAGTCTTCTCATTCAAATGTGTGAGATAACAATTTCATAGTAATATTGTCATGCTCATTGGATATAGCATTATAAATGATAAAATTATTTCTAGTGAATCTCATCAGATATAACACCATTGCCTGAAAATTCTGGCATGCGCCACTTCCATTTGCTCAAATAAAATTCTTTCAAGTGAATCTCAACAGATATAGCACCATTACATGAAAACATTTTCTAGCATGCACGATTTCCATTTGCTCATAGGAGGGAAGGGATAATGGTGAAATTTATGTTAAAGATGGTATATATCTGCATAGTCCTAGGAGGCATATAGAAAGTTTGCTATAAAAGGTATACAACAAGTTTTTTAACCCCCTATGGGAAGATTGTAATCTTTATCTCTGAGAAATGAGAATTTTTCCTTGACATATTGCCAGAAATAAATCCATATATTTCCTTATGCTATTAAGTTATTTTCTATTATTATGTTATCTGATTTTATCTTTCCCGTTATTTTCAACAATAACGAAGGATATTTTTTTTTTTCATTTTGACTTCAAAGCATCTCGATTCTCATATGAAACAACAAAGAATATTTTTATCAATGTGCAATGAATCTCCTCTTCATTATTGAAAATGGGACTATATTTTTCAGTGGAGTCAAGTCGTCGGGTGAGACATTCAAATACTTTGACCATTGTTGCTTCCTCTCACCTTAATACACACAATGGATAGATTCAATGGGAATTGGATTTTTTTCCTATGTGAAGTTCTCATATGAGCACATAATCTTCCACATACATAACTCATCAAATTAATTGTAGCTTAAGTAAGGATTCCCAAGAAACTGGACTTTGTCCATGCGACAACTTCAATGGTTAGTCCCCAAAATTGCACTTTGAAATATTAAGTCCCTAATAGCACCTACAGAAAGAAAAGATTGGTGCCACGGTATAGGTAATGCCCAATGTCACCACAACAATAACTTCTCTTACTTCACAGCTGATGTATTTCCTCCTATAAAGAGCTTCCTTGATGTGTCCTTGATGTGTCCTTGATTTTCCACTTAAGCTCAGATAAATAATATCAAATCAGAGAACACGTTTGTGTGTTTTAATAATAAATTAGTTGAATTCAACCTAACCAATTCCTATATTCTATGGAAATGGAGTCTTATGTGAAGGAAGTCTATGCCGATGAAATGATGGAGAATATGGCAGGCATAGCCAAAGAATAAATCTTGTTAATAAAATCAATCAAATATTACGTAATGAAAATAATATAAAACACAGATTTCTTATGTAACAGAACAAGAAGATATGTTTTTTATTCAGAGTAATCACAAAATAATAGTTTAGCAACAATTATCATTGATTCTTCATCGCTAATAAAGACAACAACGGGATAAAAGTAGCCTCGCTACCGTGGAATGCCTAAACCAAGCGCTTGTAGAAAACATGTCCTCTCTCAGTAAAAGATAACAATAAGAATAATCCATAAACAAGCTCTAGTTCCAACACTTCATATTGTAATTGATTTACAAAGCATAAGAAGAAATGGCAAAGTAGTGGATGCAGGGATAGAATTTGATGGGAATTTGTTTTTGTCATAAGGTAATTTGTTCATATTTTATGGTAAAAATTTCTCTTACCTTGTCAATTTAGTTGTCAAAACCAAATTTCACCAAATATTTTGTTTTGAAATTCCAGGGTTTCCTAAACTCAACCACATCAACATAATCCTCACTATCCCAAGATAAAACACATTAATTCCAAATATTGTCACTAATCCTCACATTAGTGACAATAATTTAAAGATTGGAGAGCATCATATAAAATTAATAATTTTTATAAAATTTTGTGAATTAAATTTAATATTTTTTAATAAATATATAAATAATAAGTAGATGAAAGTGTCTCATAAAATATATTTAAATTTTTCAAAATTTGAGACTGTGTTCAACGAAACACAATTTTTTAAAGTTCGAGATGTTACAACAAATTTTTCGTCACTCCATGCAATTGGTTTAGATGGCCTTCAATTTTTCCTTTGCAGACTTGAAGTCCCTTTTTGTTCATTTCAGATTTAAAAAGGCATATTTTTCCACATATGCGTGCCCTATTAGTTATACATCAAGCTAATATGTAGGTTGCTCCACTAGAGTCCGTGTACATTGGGTTTGGTTGACAAAATTAAAAATTATGTCGAGTTTCCATGCCATGTCATGAGATCCATGATCCTTGACCATCCACATACTGGAAACGCTTTGAATCGGCCCTTGAATTCCATTCGAAGGCTATAAATTGAGCCATATCCAAGTCGTGTAGGGGAACAATTCAAATTTCAGAGCAAATACACTCTGGAGAAATTTCACTTCATATTGAGTCTGCATCAATGTGTTCTTGAAAGTATGAACTCCTTTTGTTCAGCCCCCAAGCTCTCCCTTATTTGTGATGGAGAACCTCATTGACTCCTATATATGATCTTTCCTTTGGTGGAGGATTGAAGTGGTGGATGCCCAGCTAGAGGGACTTAGTTTCTCAGTTTCGATATGTGTCGTTACAAAAAAATTTCACTTGTGTACTTATGTTGATTGTTTTAATAGAAATACTCTTTTCTCATCCAATTGATATCTTGCAAATATTTGAATTATTATTCCATGGGTGTATTTTTCATGTATGTTAATGGATTATGCTAATATATATGTTAACATTTTATATTATCGCCATATGTTTGTGTATCCTGGTTGTTGTGGACAAGTTGCAGGTGTAAATATTTGGGTTGTGTGCTTAACAGTGATTTTCTTCGAACATTTGGACGAGGTAGGCTCTTAGCCTTGTCTTGTTAGCATTTCATTTATATAGAATACTTGGGATTAGAGTTGATTTATGTGTGTCATGATGCCTATTGTGGTGTACCCCTATCCATAGAGAGATTTTCCTCGTAACATAATTGGCGACCATATTGGGGAATGATCTCCTTTTTTGCAATTCGGAGTGTTTTTCTTCTTGATTTTTTCTCTGTTAGCCTGAGTTTCCTTGTCTCTTGTTGAGTGACAGCCTCTTTTTTACCTTGCATCTGATTTTCTTGGCTTAACCCTTTCCCTGGAAGTGTTTTACTGGGTATACATGTTTTTTCCCTTGACAGACACGTATATACGTGAGTTTTCTTCCTTTAAGGAGCATATATACGTGATTTGTGCTCAAACAGTCACGTACATCATATATTTAGTATTTATGGATTAGTTTGGTGTTTGTTGGATGAGTTTGGTTGGTTGTTGAGTCTTCTTGGGTCCATGTTTTGACTATTAAGTGCCTACAGAGTGATAGGAATCCTTTTTATTGTTGAATTTTGGGAGGATTTCTTTCTTATCATCTTTTTCATTGGTTGTCCTTGAACATTGGTCTGAGTGTTTGAGTCTTGGTATCCTTCTTGGCTTGTCTCATTTTTCTTGCAGTAGAGTCTACATGTGAAGTTGTTATTCAGTCCTTGCATTTTATTTTCTTTATATCGAAAATACAAAAATATTTTCTTATTTACATTGTAGCATTTGCACTTTTGATTACTTTGCATTGATTTTGAGACATGTGGAGAGATTGCATTTCATTGAAATTGGAAAGATTGCATTGGAAAGATTGAATTTAGAGATATTTATGTGGTTCTATTCATAATTGGTGGTCTTGTTAGTACCTTTACCTCCATGAGAGGCGGTGATTTCGAGATTTTGGGCTTTGTCACCCTGCCCATACGGTGGACCAGACTTACAATTTTTCGTCTGCAAATTGGTTATATTGTGGTGACTCTAGTTGTTGGACATAGGTAGCTACATAATTTACTTGTAGGGGTTATTATGCAGGTACCCTAAGTCAAATAAGGGTTGGACATCACACAACCTTTATGGAGGATTACCACTTCAGGGGGATCTGAATGATTGCATTGTTAAGCCCGTGAGGGCCCTTATAGCTAATTTTGATACCTCCAATATTTTGAAGGGAGTCTCAGGCCCCTCTTGTGAGAGACATACCTACTCTAGTGAGCGAGGCCCCTTTCAGCCACTATATCATGTTTGTGTGCATTGGTCTTTTGCTTTATTTTTGGTGTTCTCACTGATTATTAGTTGGCCCTAGGATTTTGTTTTATATCTCGAGTCTTGATTCATCGTGGAGCAAGACCATCCCCCTTGTCAATCTCCCCATTTTTTGAAGTTACCACCGCATCTTGATCATCTACTGAAGTTTCCTTCTAAAAGGCATAAAGTTAATAAATGTGGTACATATATCTCCACCTCCCAGACTCGTGATCATCTAGTTATGAATATTGAGTCAAACCTGAATGCCTCGAGGAGTCATTTGAATCCCTTATTTTATGTGATCAATGGGATCCCTTTGTCTCCTTCATTGTAGTATTCCAGATATAAAATAGTATGAAGAACATAAACATTTCAGCTAGAAATGGCAGAACATCATTGATATAACTAGAACAATACCAGAATAACACAAGAAAGAGCACCTTGATTGATGATATAAATGTTCATTTGCCTCTTTGAGGGGGAAACCTACTGCAGAGCAGATATCTATTACAATAATATCTAATACAAAACTCCTCATACCCTCTACTCCTATTTATACTAAATCTGTCTATCCAAAAGAACAATCTAGAGGAAGATCCTTATACAAGCAGAAGCTTCTATTAGGTCTTCTTAATTTTGACTTATTCTTCCTTATTGCTAGTCCTTATTAATATTGGCCCTTATTACATGGAAATATATTATTCTACCTATGTGAGGGGTTATGGAGGTTAGGTCCCTAACATGTCCCCCCCCCTTAAAATAGTCTTGTCCTCAAGGCTTGAGATGAGGAAATTGTTGTAGTATGGTAGTTGGTTCCCAAGTGGCATCTGTTGGAGTGGTATCTTTCCACTAGACTAATACTTCCTTGATGGTGCACTAACGCAGAATACACTCTCGTTGGTCCAAAACTGCTTGTGGCTACAACCAGATGGAGCCTTCTTCATCCATCTCGGGAAGGATGGCTTGAGTTTGGCACTTAGTTCCAATCACCTTCTTTAAGTAGGAGACATGAAAAATAGGATGGAGCTTAGAATGACTGGGTAAAGATAATTGATAGGCCACCTGTCCCACACGCTTAAGAACGGTATAAGGACCATAAAATTTGGGTGCCAGTTTCTGACAATGGTCAACCTTGAGGGAAGTTTGCTTATAAGGTTGTGGTCAAAGAAACACCTGGTCTCCTTCAGCGAATTGACATTTAGAGAGACCTTGATCTTCCTATTGCTTCATCTGATATGGGCCATGACAAAATTATCTTTGAGGGTACGAAGAATAGCCTCTCAAACTGTAAGATTTTGGTCAACCACCTGGACTTTTGAGACACCTGGAAGGTATGAGAGAACTGAAGGTGGATTTTGTCCATATACTTCTTCAAAAGGAGTCATGTGGGTAGTTGTATAGTAAGAAGTATGGTACCACCATTCAGCCCACTGATTTTTGCTTTCTGATGCAAAACACCTCAAATATGTTTCCAAACACTTGTTGACAACTTTTGTTTGACCATCAATCTGGGGATGATAAGCTTTGTTGAGATGCAATTGGGTGCCCTGTAACCTAAATAGTTCTTGCCAAAAATTGTTGGTGAAAGTGGGGTCTCGATCAGAAACAATAGAATGAGGCATGTCGTGAAGCTTGAAGGCCTGATCCATGAAAAGTCGAGCCATTGTAGAGACGGTAAATGGGTGTTGAAGAGCATAGAAATGTGAATACTTGGAAAGACGATCAACGACCACCATGATGATTGGTTTATTGCCCGATTTAGGTAAGTCCACAATAAAATCCATAGAGATATCCCTCCAAATAGTAGGTGGAATCGAAAGAGGTTGTAGTGTGCCAGGAGCTTTGATTGTTTCTCCCTTGTGGCGTTGACAAACGTCACATTCTACCACAAAATTACGAATGTCCTATTTCATACCATCCCAGAAAAAATAACGTTTGACCCGATCATAGGTTTTGGTAAACCCGGATTTCCCAGTTGTGGGTGTAGCATGAAGCTCAAAAAATACTGTGGATTTAATTTGTGATTGTTTACTTAAATACAAATGGACTTTGTAGCAAATATCATCATTGTGCCAAGAGTACCCTGGGGAAACTGGAGAATTGGCCTGCAATTTTTGGATTATACGCGAAATTTTGGGATCTTGTAGCCATTCTTGGCGAACAGCTTGGAGCCAATCTGGTACAATGAAGGAGAGGGAAAAAAGGGACCCTTCATCTTCATATTTTCTTGAAAGTGCATCAACAACCACATTGTCTTTTCCTTTCTTGTAAATGATCTCATAATCATATCCAAAGAGATTAATCACCCATTTTTGTTGCTCCGGGGAGGAAGGGCGTTGTTCCAGAAAATACTTGAGGCTTTGATGATCTGTATTAATTTGGAAGCGCTTCCCCAATAGATAAGGGCACTAAAGATCCATCGCATGCATAATAGCCAACATTTATTTTTCATAGATTAATTGGCCCAAATTTCGCTCTAGAAGTTGCTTGCTAGTAAAGGGCAAGGGTCAACCATATTGCAATAGAACTGCTCCAATTCCACTCCTGGAAGAATCACATTCCGGGAAAATGGTCTTTGTGAAATAAAAAAGGGACGGGACTGGAGTGGTGCACATGGTTGCATTCAATGTTTGAAAGGCCTGATCAGCGGTTGGGGTCCAAGTGAAATAATTATTTTTAAGGAGAGCAGTGAGAGGGCTCGCAATATTTCCATAATTCTTAACAAAGTTGCGATAATAGCTTTTTAAACCTAGAAATTCATGCAAGATTTTGAGAGTCTTTGGGAGAGGCCAATCCTGCATAGCTTCATTCTTCTTAGGATCCACCCTGACACTTGCCTTGCCAACAATATGACCCAAGTACTCAACTTCTGAGGCGCCAAAAGAACATTTAGATTATTTGAGGAAAAGTTGGTGCTGAGAAAGTAGATGTAGAACTTGATCCACATGAGCAAGATGGGTTGTCTAGGTTTTACTATAGATGAGGATATCATCAAATAAAATTAAGACAAAATGATAGAGAAAATGATGGAAGACATGATTCATGAAGCTTTGGAAAGTGGAGGGAGCATTACACAAGCTAAAGGGCATGACCAAAAACTCATGGTGGCCCTCATGATTTTGAAATGTCGTCTTAGGAATGTATGCCTCGTTCATACGTATCTGGTGGTAGACAAAATGAAGATCAAGTTTAGTAAAGAACTGGGCAGCACTCAATTCATCCAAGAGGTCATCAATGATAGGAATGGGAAATTTGTCTTTGATGGTGAGTTTGTTGAGGGCATGGAAGTCAGGACACATGTGCCAAGAGACTTCTTTCTTAAGGACCATGACTATAGGAGAATAGTAGGGGCTCATACTAGGACGAATAACACCTGCAGTGAGCAATTCTTGAACAATTTTCTCAATTTCATTTTTCTGGGAAAAGGGATGTCGATAGGGACAAACATTGGGAGGAAGGTTTTCGGGCACAAGGGGAATGGAATTATCATGAACACCATGGGAAGGAGGAAGTCCATAGGGAGTGGAAAAAACAACTTGATGTTTGGAGAGGATGGATTGGAGGTCTTGCAAGACATAGGGTGTCTCAATGGCATGAATGGCATGGAGTTGTGCAATAATTCCAGAATGACATTTTTTGAGGAAATTTTCCATTTGATGGGAACTGATGATATTTGGGGAACCCACGGTGATGTCTTGGAATGTATATTATTGGCCCTCCTCATTGAATTACATTTTTAATTCCTTAAAATACATGAGAATGGGACCCAAAGTCCTTATCCATTCTGCACCCAACACAATGTCACAATCGCCCATGTCGATAGAAAACGTATGAGATTTCATGTGGTACTGACCAATTTGGAGACACACATTTTCACAACGGCCCCCACATTTCATGGACCTGCCATTGGAAATCATAATTTGAAAATTATTGATTGCACGAATATAGAAATTAGTTTCTTGGGAAATGCGGCAATGAATAAAATTATGGGTGCTTCCACTGTTAACATGGATGATGACGTTCTGATGCTTAATGTAACCAATTAGCTTAAGGGTTTGGGGAGTAGAAAACCCAGTGAGAGCATTCAAGGAAATGAACGGTTCAATTTCAGTAGGATCGGAGGGTGGGGTCATGTCAGTGGGTTCAGGTGACTCGGCCATAAGGGGGGCCTCGACATCATCTTCTGAAACATCCTCGGAGATGGCCATAAAAATATTTTGTTCCTTACACTTGTTCCCAGGAAAATATTTGTCATCAAAATTATAACAAAGTCCTTTGAGTTGGAATTCATCTATTTTTTCCCTGGTCAATTTATGGATCTTTAGTGGAGTGGAAGGAGGAGTGGGAGTGACTAGTTTAGGGTGAGGAATAAAGGAGGGTTTTGGGTTTGAGAAGAGACAACTTTTTGTGCTTCCTTATCTCTTTTAGTATCTTCCACCTAACTCTGAGGCTGAGCCATGAGGACATGAGCACGAATCTCATCCTTGAGGCCACTGATAAAACATTCTCGGAAAAAAGCATCAAACATGCCCTCTGTATGGAAAGCTAATCACTCAAAAGAGGCTATAAAGTCTTCCACTGTGCCAGATTGTTTCAACTTTTTCAAATAGCCTAAATGTGTGGTGGCAGTGTCAAAGCGTTCATAAATCTCTACCACAAATTGTGCCCAAGCCACATACCCTTGGCGGGCATTTTTTCTCCATTGCCACCATTGCCAACTTTCTTGATGTAGATGGAGAACACCATACCAGAGTTTGGCCAACTCATATGTAATTCCATACAAAGAGAAATAACGTTCCATTTGAGTTACCCAGCCCGTGGGATTCGAACCATCAAATTTGTTCACATCCATGCGTGGAAGGCGTAGGTCACGTTGAAAGTGATGGGGTTGAAAATTCTGGGAATTAGAGTAAGTTTCACCTTCGAAGTGCAAAGTTGGGTTAGAGGAGGGAAGATCTGCAGGGATATTCAGCTTGACACAAATCATGCTAGTGAAGGATGCAAGTTGGGTAGCGAGGTCATGTTTGATGGTTTTCATTTTGGCATCTATGGAGGAATGCATGTTGGAATGCATGTTTTTATTGATGGTGGAAAAATTGGCACTTAGTTGTCGTAATTCTTGTTGGGTCTCTTTGAAATTAGAGGACAAGGAATTGAAGCGAGCTTCCAAGTCTTGGCTATGGGTGTGGGCCATGATGAAGAAGGAAAATGAAAATGGATAGGTGGGACCACAAAGAAAAATGGGTTATGGGTTAAGTGTATCACGAAGATCAGGGCAATGAGAGGAATCCAAAGGGGTAAGGACCAAATAAGGGTGTTGGAAGGGGGTCTGGTCCACTGGAAAAAAATAATTTGTTGAAAAATGATAGGTATGACTGCGATAAGGGCGAAGAGAGGAATTTAACTGGATAGGGCTTAAATAATGGTGCCAACAGGATCCAGACTTCTTTTTTTTTACTCCTGTGGATTTATACTTCGGTCTGAAAAAAATTGCAGTGTTGAAATGCCCAAATTCTTAACAGGAAGAAATGTGTAGTAATTTTGCAACCCGAATGGAGGAGGCAAAGTTGCACAGAAATAGATCTTGTTTGTTCTGTTTTTGTTTCCATCCAAAGGGTTAGGGCATTTAAGGGTTCTACAGACAAGGGTTTTCCTTGTGCTATAGCTCTCTAATATACATGCAGGGTCCAACAGTAGTACTCAGCCCAATATCTCAGAGCACTAACTAAGGAGGATAGACTATGCCCTTAGACGTACTACCCAACTACCCATGTACTAGAGAGTATATTCCCGACTGTTGTTCTCGATGGCACTATAGAAGTCAGGAATTTGATCGGTTTATCTATGGAGGGCTTCAGGAGATCTAGGTTGATCCGTATACAGGTGTTGTCTTATGTGCTACCACTCGAAGGGGTACGAACAGGGGTTACAAGGGTGGCCAATAGATTTAAGTACCACTTGTATTTCCTGCATGTATGACTCCCTGATCATAGGTTTATGCGTGTAACGATATATCTATGTAGCTTTAAGACGTCGAAATACATCTCTACCCTGAAAAAAAATTACCCACAATTTTATGCCAAGGAAAGTGCTCTGATACCACTTGTAGTATTCCTGATATAAAATAGTATGCAGAACAAAAATATTTCATCTATAAATGGAAGAACAACAATGATATAACAAGAACAATACCAGAATAATACCATAATAACACCATAAAGAGCACCTTGATTAATGATAGAAATGTTCACTTTCCTCTTCGAGGGGGAAACCTCCAGCAAAGCAGAGCTCTATTACAATAATATCCAAGAAAAAAATTCTCATACCCTCTACTCCTATTTATACTAAATATGTCCATACAAAAGAACAATCTAGAGGAAGATCCTTCTAGAAGTTGAAACCTCTATTAGGTCTTCTTACATTTGAGTTATTCTTCCTTATTGTTAGGCCTTATTAATATTAGCATTTATTACATGGAAATATATTATTCTACCTATGTGAGGGGTTAGGGAGGTTAGGTCCCTAACATTCATCTTCGACGGTGAGTGTGCCAAAGGTCCCCGCCTCTACGACTACCCAACATGTGAGTTCTACTCGACCCACAGGAACGAACCCTTTCGGATCTCTTTTTGGTATGCCGAGTCATGATTCTCAGGCAATGCCTTCGACCTCTAACCCATTTTCTTTTGGTATGACCGACATGACCTCGCAACTCTCATCCTTCGTTTCAACAACTAATGTGAATCCTAGTTTTGGTTCTGGGGGAACGATGCCTCCATATGTTCCTTTCTCATTTGGTGGAGGTCATATTCCCCAAGTGAATCCTACAGTTAGAGGTTGGGATCCTCTTTCCTCTGGGCCTAATCCTAGTTTCAATGATATGGGATGGAGTGATCAGTCGGGCGGACAATTCACTTCCTATATTCAGTCCTTCATCCCCTCTTCCTCCACACCGATTTCTACGAACACATTTATTATGGAAAATCCCCCTCTGTCCTCTGGTGTTCCATCCGAAGGGAGTCAATTTCATGGTATGGGAAACCCCTAGCATAGAGTCCCTTTGGTTGGGGGAAACATATATAACCCTCATCATGTCACTTCTACAGGTATGGTGCTTATACAACCTTTCATGAATCAGTTTGGAAGGGGATATTATCCTACCAGACAGGGCCATGGAATATACCAGAACCCTGGATGGTATTGTTGGACACACCGACTACACTGAGAGGGAGAAGTGAACAATGTAGGGATCTTTTTCCAAAATATCATTAGTTAACAATCACCATTAATTCATTACTCATTGATTTCATTTATAACCAGTTAAATTTCAACACATATTAGCAACACATATCAGCAATATATCATCACAAGGAACACAAATAACACAAGATGTATGTACAATTTTCTTTTTATTACAGACTACAATCCTTGGGGTTTTTCAGCAACAACTTAATAGAGTACAACTCTATAAGAGCACCATCTCTATAGTGCAAGACTCAGCTTACACCCCCAGCACCAACTGAGATGAGGCAACAATCCTCAACATAAATCAATATGTACCATAAACAAGTGCATCAACCATGCACCAACCTGTGATAAACAACTTGTAATCAACCTGTACCATAAACAAATGCATCCAACCATGTACCAAATATATACCAATAATGTGGAAACTAATCATCAACAATGACTCATCAATATGTACCAACATCATCAACTATAAACCTCATGTATGTGCCAACTCATCAACTGCTTGTCTCAACCATGACTAGTTTTGGATTAGTCAACAACCTTAACTTGAAATAATCATAACTTTGTACCTGTAATGAATAAATATATGAAACTGATACACAATTTTCCTCAGTGTGTTTTGTGCAATTTCACCAGGTGTCACTACTTGGAACCTCCCATAAAAGGAGTTATAGCAAAAATGGCACACCTTGTTGAATTCTGGTTTATTCTATAGAGAGACCTTGTAGAGCGTGCCTCGCACGGAATATTTTGAATTATTCTAAAACTATTACAAAAAATACTAAAGACTATACTCTAACCAACACAATTTGTCTCACTGAATTTGGATGTTTTATGAAGAAGTTATGACGTTTTTACCCGAAACACCTGTTTTAGACTAATTTCATAACTAAACCCGACCCCTAGTTTCCACGGAGTGTATCTCCAAAAATACAACAACCTACAAGATGAATTGTTTACCACAGATACTTGGATATGTTTTCTCACTGGAATATCAATCTCATGGTCTGAATCATTATAGAAAAAAATTTATTTCGAAAATGGTTAGATGACCTGTAAATAACATACCTTACAAAGCATCATGAAAAGAATTTATCCTCCCTTGAATTTCGGCCCTCTTTTCTTCACCTTCCCTCTGAAATTAGGCTTAGATATCCTTTTTTTACCTCAGTCACCTATAGATCTTCAATATGCTCAAGTGTTCCACACCAAAAATACTCAAAAAGCTCTCCACCAATACTCCAAAAGATATTCTCACAAGAAGCTCTCCATTGATCCACAAAAAGGACGATCTACAAGAGACCATTTCTATCTTATTTATACTTTCATCCTCATGTCACTTAACTCAGTTTTAGGTCACTTAACCTATTTTCCTTATTTTAGGGTTAACCACTTTCCATAAATAGAAATTTCTCCAATACTTTATCATTTAAATATTCCTTCTTTATTTTGTCACTTTACTTTATCATTTCTTGATTTTGTCACTTCTCTTTATTATTTAAATAATCCACCTTGAATTTGTCACTTTACTTTATCATTTAAATAATGATTTCTTCTTTAACCCATTTTTAG
>JZKD02S2165287.1:169107-182262 GCA_000966675.3 Picea glauca
TCACCATAAGGGGACCACTTTGGAGTTCATCCATTTGTGCACCTTATCAATCATGATAAGAAAATAATGAGTCATCTATACATTTTTCCAAAAATGCATCATATACCAATGAAACTACATTGATCCATGTTCATCATGTATCAATGACAACTCATTGATCCATCTTCATCATATCAATGAAAATTCATTGATCCATATTCATCTATGCATTATCATCAAGGACAATACATATTACATTACATAAATCATCAATCAATCAATCCTTTGGCATCAATCAATCACTTGACATCAATCAATTAAACCATTGGCATCAATGACAACATGATCCAACAGGTATGCAATCCCTCATCCCCAATATTTTTCGGGAGCATGGGCTCAGGTGCCGCAACCCCAGCTCCCTTTTCTAGCCACGCTTAATCTATCAGATTTTTCAAAATTAATGAATGACCTTGTGCGTCATGATCCGTCATGACCCCCCATCCCCACCAAGCTTCCTTCGGACATTCCAAAATTCGAAGGAAAGACTGGTGAGGATCCAAGTGATCATGTCACTACGTTTCATCTATTGTGTTCATCCAACTCCCTGAATGATGATTCTATTTGTTTGAGGCTATTTCAATGCACCCTCACGGGGGTCACCACGAAATGATACATTGAGCTACTAGGGGGAATGTATGGAACCTTTAATCAAATGGTATTGGTCTATCTCAACCACTTTGAGTTGTCGATTCGTTACAATGTCGGCATAGAACTTTTGCGGCCTTCCGCCAAGATAAAGCCACACATATCTTGAACCATAATATCCAAGAGTTGCGTAGATGGAAGAGGTTGATCAAATCCTACATTCCTCCATAGTTTATGTTGGAATGGTTCATTATGTCATTATTGCCTTATATTTTGAAGGATGTCTCTACATCTGGAGTAACATATGAGGAAGAAGCTATTTTCAAACCCCAACAATTGGACCTCATATATGTTCAATCTGGGATGCTTTATGAAATTCTTCTCGACACACCACGGTCAAACCATGACCCTAGACAAAGTCTTGGGCCTCATGCTGATGGCATCATAGGCTCTGCAAATGATAAATCTATAGACTTGGTGAAGAACTAGTTGAAATATGTGTCTCTAAGCCATCATGTAGCAGGACAAGCTTCGGCTTCGTCCTCCACCCCCACCTAGTCAGTGGATGTGCATTCTGTACAGTCGTCGTCTAACCCAAATGGTAACCAGCAACCAGGAGGGAATAAAAAGAAAGGATGAGGTAATAATAGTAAGGGTGGGAAAAATAATAATAAATCCAAGGACGACACTAACAATTATATATCGAATAATAATGTTGGTGAGGGAAAGAAAGAGAAATGGAAGGTGAAGTTTCCTTGTAAACTTTGTAAAGATGATCACCTTACCCACCTATGCCCCAAAATCGAGGAAGACTCAAGGCTCTTATCGGAGTCGCCCACCGTGTTGACAAATATGTTTCCACATAATCAACACATGTCCTCAGGGACCTCCAACACTGGAAATGCGTCGAATGGGAATCAAAACTCCTCGACAAATGAAGGTGGCCATCTATACGTTAATATGGTCAAGTCTCAGATTGATGTAGCCACTTGATCTCGTGATTACAGTTCTTTACAAACTGTTATAGGTCCAGAGTCTCCTCCTCCTATGGAAACACCCTTGCATATCGAAAATCCGTAACCTATGCCTCGTATTCCGAAAGGATTACTAAAGGGATCTGCCCATAATCCTAATGCCAGAGTCGCCTAGAACTATTTGATTGTCCAAGATCTGGGCCAAACCCCTTGTGTGATTCCGGATTTGGAGGTTCTCTAGATGTGTCCTTCACAGAGGAACTCCTTGTTATCTATGTTAGGAGCTCTAGATCCATGTGGCTCGAAGGCTATCAAGTTTGACGTCATGGATGTTAAGCCTCGCTTTCCTTACCACGTGGCCTTTCAAATCCATGTGGAGTAAACGAAAATTACCATCAAACGTACTATAATTGATGAAGGTGTTACGACGTACGTGATGTCACTAACATGTTGGAAAACCATTGGATCTCCGACCTTGTCCCAATCTATGACTATGTTGACTGCATTTGATGGGCGTTCATTTCGACCCCACAAAATTCTTCCTGCTTTTTTGGTCCAGTTAGGTGAGAAGACAATGGAGGTTGATGTCGAGGTGGTTGATGTGCCTCTTGACTACAATTTACTACTAGGGCGTAATCGGACTTATTCCATGACAATCGTCGTGTTGTCCGTCTTCCACACTTTATGTTTTCCTCACGAAGGGAAAATAGTGATGATTGGTCAGTTGTCCTTTGCACACACTAGTCCTAGTGCATCGGTTGAGCCTTCGATCCCTGTGATTGATAATTCTCAGCAGGTAACTGAGGATGTTGGTGTCGGAATGTATTCCTCTTTGATGGGTAGCTTTGATTTCATGGCACCAATTCACCATATTCATGTCATTTCCAGTGATTCTTCGTCGTCAATGAGGCATGTTCCTTTCTGTATTGCGTATTTCAACGACCCTTGGAACCTACCTTCCCTGACTATGTTGTACAAAGGACAGTCGCACATTGGGATGGCAATGCCACTATCAGCAGCAAAGGTTGTGTATCAGGTTATTCTTGATGCTACTGGTAACCTAGATCCTTCTTCCTTGTGAATGGACGAGGTGGATCTTGTTCTAGAGACCATATGGGTCGCTCGATCATCTTATTCGCATGATTTCCTTGATGATACTTTACCTTCGGATGAATCCATCTTAGAGGCCATGTCTAGTTCTGATAGGCCTTGGGACGATATGAATCATTGATCCTATTTTCTCCCATAGCTTGTTAAGATCAAACAGAATGAATTTAGATCTACCTTGAGTGAGATGGTCAGTCACGTCGTGGTTCCATTAGATATGCATGGTATTTATGCCAAAGGAAACATGGAAAATATTTCTCCTACCATCACGATCGACATCTCTCATACCCCTGGTAAGATTGAGAACGTGTATGTCGGTGTGGATTGTTCGTCTGAAGAAATCCAAATCTACATCGATCTCTTCAAAGAATTTTGAGATGTATTCACTTGGTCATATGAAGAGATGTCAGGGATCAACCCCAGCATTGTCGAACATGAAATTAAAATCTATATGGATTCCAAACCTGTTTGGTAATGTCTTAGAACTGTTAATCCTAAGAAGGCCCCTGCTATTAAGGTAGAGGTAGAGAAGCTACTTAATGTTGGTTTCATCTACCCGGTTCCCTTGACTAAATGGGTGTACAACCTTGTTCCCATAAATAAAAAGCAAGGAACCATCTGCATATGTATGGATTTCAGAGACCTGAACAAGGATTGTCCTAAATATAACTTCCCTACTCCTTTCATTGACCAGATTCTTGAAAAGTGCATGAGAAGCGAAGTATTTTCTTTTATGGACGGATTTTCAGGGTATAATCAAATTCAAATCAAACTCGAGGATCAACATAAGATTCCATTTATTTGTCCTTGGGGTACTTTTTCATACCGTAAAATGTCTTTCGGCCTTAAAAACGTCGGAGCAACCTTCCAACGTTCCATGACCTTTTCTTTTCACGATCTTAAGCATATTTTCGAAGCTTACCTAGATGATCTCGTTGTTGACTCTCACAAGAGAGTAGATCACTCCACTCACCTTTTATTAGTATTCGAGAGATGTCATTACTATCGCATTCGGTTGAACCCTCACAAGTGCATCTTTTTCATTAGGTCTGGTCATATTTTAGTATTCATAGTGTCTGAGCATGGGATCATGGTAGATCCTATGAAGGTTGAGGCAATACTTCGATTGCCTCCCCCGCGCAACATTAGACAACTTCAAGGTTTACAGCGGAAGGCTAACTTCCTGCGTCGGTTCATGGTGAACTATGCCAATTTAACTAAAGTTTTCATGCATATTTTTAAGAAGGACATTCCATTTATATGGGAAGAGCGAGACCAGAAATCCTTCGATGCTCTTAAGAAAGCTTTGGTATCGGCGCCTTTGTTGAAGCCTCCAGACTACAGTAGAGACTATTTTCTTTATATCTCTATGTCTGAAGGGACGGTTGGTATGGTTCTAATTCAGGAGGATGATGAGTTCCATAAGGACATTATCTACTATTTCAATTGAAACCTAGTTGGTCTTGAACTTAAATACTCGTACGTAGAGAATCTAGCCTTGGCTACCGTACATGTGGTTCAACAATTACGACATTATATCTTACTTTGAAAAACTACCATAGTTGCGAATATCAATCCATTTCAATATATCCCCACCAGGCGTATCATAGGGGGGGAAATACAATAAGTGGATTGTTATTTTGCAAGAATTTGATCTCGATTTCGCTTTGGCGAAGTCTAATAAATCGCTAGTTTTTTTCGAGTTGATATCGGACTTCCCTCGACTAGATGAGGACATTTTTCATGACGATTCGTTTGCAGATGAACACATTTTCCTTGTATCATTTTCGGACCGCTGGTATGGAGACATTTTGATCTATCTTCAAACCTTGAAGCTACCCCAACATCTGTCGACAAACGATCGACGACGTATACGTCATCAGGATAAAAACTACCTTATTATCAATGACACTTTGTATCATCGAAGTGTAGATAATATTTTGCGTTGTTTCTTGAATCACAAGAAAGTTGAGGCTATTCTCAATGACTGTCACAGTGGAGCATGTGGTGGTCATTTATCCGGTCTTGTGACAGTCCAAAAGATATTAAGAGCCGATTATTTTTGGCCGTCAATTTTTAAAAATTTTGTTGAAGCAATCAAGAAGTGTCACCCTTTCTAGGTGTTCGCTCAGAAAATGTCGTCACACCCAGCCCCTCTTCACTCAGTCATCACCATTGGTCCCTTCACCAAGTGGGGGGTAGATTTTATGGACTATAATCTAGCCTCATTTGGGGGGCACCAACATATTATCGTAGTCATATATTACTTTACTAAATGAGCAGATACCATGCCTACCATTAAATCCGATGGTAAGACTGCAACATTCTTCGTATTCAACCAAATTATAGCCCGGTTCGGAATCCCAAGAGAGATTGTCACTGATCATGGCAGTCACTTTCAGAATGAAATGATGAAAGAGTTAGCATCAAAACTGGGGTTTAAGCACGGTCATTCTTCCCCTTACTATCCTCGGGAAAATGGACAAGTAGAGGCAGTGAATAAATCTTTCAAAACCATCTTGCAAAAAATCGTCAGCTAGAGTAAATGTGACTAGCATCTTATGCTTTACCCTGCATGTTTTACCCTACACTTTGGGCATACCGAACCACGGTAAATACTTCCACTAGTTTATCTCATTTTTGGTTAGTACATGGTGTGGACTCAATTCTTTTGATTGAATGTGAAATCCATTCCCTTATGATGGCAATCGAGGTCCTACTTGACACATCCAATCTTGAATAATTCCTCGTATACCTGGAGTGCCTCAATGAGCAGCGTCAAGATTCCTCTACAGCGATAAAAGCGAATAAACGACATGTTAAGGTTCATTACGATAAGTTTTCTTATCCCCAGCACTACGTTGAGGGTGACTTGGTTCTCGTTTATGACCAAGCCAAAGAAATGCTAGGGTCAGGCAAGTTCAACCCCATGTGGCACAGTCCTTATATCGTGTGATGTGTCTTAGAGAAAGGATCGTATGAATTAGAAGATTATGAATGGAATATGTTGGATGAGACTAGAAATGGACTCTACCTTAAAAGGTATTACGAATGAGCCCCCAAGCTTGGGCATGACCTTTGTATACTAGTGTATCTTACTGTATATACATCTTTATCTTCTCTTTTGTGTCATCGTCTTGCTTATCAAGTTTTCCCTTGGTTGGCAGATGTCAATGGAGTCTTTAGTTTACTTAGGATTTGCAGATGGTGAATTCATCCTACGTGGAACATGGCTTCTGCCGCTTTGGTCATTTACTCACCCAAGGACCAACTGGTGTCTTCAGGTGGCATTCGTCTAGAGCCATCAATGAATAATGTGGTTGAGTATAGCACCGTGTTAGAGATATTATGTGACGCCATTTTACATGGTGTTTGGTCTTTAGAGGTTCGCCTGAAATCTCAGTTAATCGTATGTCATTTGAATGGTATTTACCATGTGTGAGATTCTACTCTACTCCAACGATTCTTATGGGTACGGCTTTTGGAACGATACTTTGATTTTCTTACTTATAATCACATCCCTAGAAGTTATAATCATGTATCTGATACATATGCTAATTATATTTTAGATTGGAATTTGTCACATAACTAAGAAAAGAAAACGCATTCATACATTTACACATTGTAACATATATAAGTAAAGTCGAAGACCAATTTTTTTATTATTATTTTTTTAATATTTCATCCTTTCGAGTTCAAAAAATATGGTGTCATAAGTACAAAATGGGGCTCACACCCTCAAAATACATATATGGTCGGTATATAACATGAACATGGCATCTACGCCAGTGGCACCAGATGCGTATCATGATAGCACACTACGGTGTTTCCAAGAAACTGGAAGAGTCACACCCACACACGGGGTACACCTACCACATGTCATTGCATCGCCTTTGGAAGATCCTCCACTTGAACCATAGGAATCATGTACATCAATTGAGTTAAGTTCCCTTGCACATTCTGTAGCACTCTCTCTATGTCCTCACCTACTAGTTCATCTCCTTGGCCCCTTCGCCAATTTCATGGGAATCTCTCTGGTCGTTGCGAACCTACATCTGCATAACAAAGAACTTGTTAATACTTGATACAATGCAAAAATATTTGCGTTTTTTATTTTGTCTTAATTAAAATTGAAAAAAATAAAAAAAATGAAATATATAAAAACATTTCTTACCAATATAACCGTAGGCAGAACCTGGTGGCAAAGGAATGTTAGGATCCTCTCTATAATCGATCCCTCTGCAAGGGTAGTCGTCAATGGCTATGACCTGTCGATGCCACCATAAAAATAAATCTTCATTGTAGGGGGTTGGTACCCTACCATCTCCTAGCCGCCTCATCACGTCAGTCCACTGTGACATGGTTGGATCGTGTTATCCATGTGGAGTAATCTCTACTCTAGGGATCAAACCTGGAACCCTCTAAAAGAAAAAACTACAAAGTATGGATGCAAATCTGAAATTTGTTTTTTCCCTTGTTTGCAATCCGTCAATTGGCTCTTCATGTTAGTCAGTAGTGAGGTACATCAGTCATAAACAGTGGGTCTTAAACAATCCACCACATAGAACATGAGTGGCCTTGATTCTTGGTGCAACAAGGCCAACCTCGAAATCTGTGTGAGTACTAGCACGACGATCTTTAAACTCAGGTTCTTGATCGCCCTGATAGGGAGTTGGCTCCCTACTTTATCTGTTCCTGCTACACAGTGGGTGGAAATGTAATCCTCCATATTCATATCATCCCCAGCCCCTTGGGCCTTGATATTCTCTACCTCACCTCGAAGAGACAATCCTATGATAAAGTATATATCATCCACTTCAATCCTCAATGGTTTCCCATTGAGATTGAAGGACTCTGTTTCCGGATCCCAGTAGTTTACTAGCAACTGGAGTAACCTCACTTGAGCCCTCATTCCCTTGAGAGCCCAAAATTTATAAAGGCCGCATCTTTTTAAAGCTTGTTGGGCCCCTGCATCACTTTCCATTGCTGCATTTATCTCCTCATGCTCCCTTTCCCTCCATTCAATAACCATCCTACAAAGAAGAAATCATTTTTTGAGTTAAAATCCTTTAAAAATCTTGTTCACGGACTTGTATGGGGGCTAACTTGATAACAGTCGTGTATAGGGCTACATATATGTATGCATGCTTCGCTTTTCCCGTGTATATGGATTCGTATACGCGACTCAATGATCTGTCACACGTGTATACCCTAGTTTCCATGTTACGCCCTCTAATACTAAAAATATGGGACCTAAAACTAGAATTTAAACCATTGAAATTGAAGGAGAGGGGATGGGCACTTACTTGGTCCAGATGGTTGTTGATTTTGTTGATCATAGCTCCCACAATTGACACTTGAATATCATGGGAAAAATGGCCTAAAATGCACTATGTGGGTGAAAAAACTCAAATGGTATGGTAAAATGTTCTATTTTTACTATTAGTAGAAAAGTTTTACCCACTTTCTATAGTTCTTTGCTATTTTTTAACCTTATGGACTAATAGCGTAGTGAAAATATTTGGTTTTTGGGGGTTTTGTCCAGGATTTTTTGTGGTTTCCAGCGTCATACCGCTCTTTCATGCCTTTGGCAAGTATATCCTTTCACTGACATATAGGATAGGTTTTCACTCCATTTTACATTCTTGCATTATCCTATGACAGTGATCTATACACCCTAGGTGCGAACCCATTTATTAGCGATACATAACCTTCTAACTGTTGCTAGAAGTGTCGTTATTAAGTGATAGAGACTTACCAAACATGAGTTCCCTATTTAGAACCTTTGTGTCATTTGGTGCCCATGCAAAAATTATTCCATAGGACCAGGAGTTCCTTATAGTCCCAATATGACTTTGCGTTCAAACCCCATTGTCTTACTCAGAAGTATTATGAATGTTACCTATGGGACTCCCCCCCGAGTCTTGGTTAATCTCTTTTATGACTCCCTAAAAATAAAAAATATTGCAGAGTGAACTTGTCTATTTCACACTCGTTAAATGGATTTGAAAGGACGTATATTTGGTATAAGTTTAACCCTTTTTCGAACCAAGTAGACTACTTATGAAAAATGAATACTCTAGTCACCATTGGCTAGAAGAGTTCTCTTGGGTATTATTTTATACTTTTTCGGGCCCAGGGGACTAAATCTACGAAAAATGACATTTTTGGAGTTAAGTTGTAATTGAATTACATCGTCCTTCTTGCACTATTGAGCCTATTGTCATTTATCGCTTCCTCATTATAAGCCTCTTACCTCATCAATTTGCATCACTAACCAAGTAGTGCCCTTCATATATCCTTTGCAGCTTGTCACCCTATACCCTTAGAGGAAACATTCCCTCGAGTGTACATTCCCTGCATGCACTTCCTTGCATTGAGAATAGGTATGTTCCACTGTTTGGAACTAGTTGCTTACTCGCAACACTCATTTCATCTCTTGTATTATAGCATTTATTTGCCTATGCAAAAAAAAAAAAAGACGAGCGGGAAAAAAATATTATCTCATATCGACAGCAATCGTGTTGCCTTTGAACAGAGTACAAGATTTTAATTCCACTTTCATCCAAAGTTTGGTTTTAGCATGACCTTAGGAAGTTGAGCTCGTTACATAGAGTTTACTCCTCTGACTAGTTAGTCTTCCAGTCCCTATTGAGAGTTTGTCAATGCCTCCTGCATCACAAAGTTTTAGAATTAAGTCTATGCTTCCTGAGTTATCTATATGTCTCATGCTCTTGTTCAAAGGAAGTCTATAAGCTTGTGTCGTCCATTTCTCAGAACTCTTGACTTTGCAGGTTGGCCATACCCTCAGTGTATCTTAGAGTCACATGAAGTTGTAGTCCTACTATGCACCCTGGGCCTACTTTCATTATGGGTTGGTAACCTTGAACCTAGTAGATGACATTTCCTCATTGGTCGTTGACTGAGGGGGTTTCCCTTGTGTTCGACGGCAAGAAATCTATTCACACATTGGGATTCGTACAATGTCTTGGATTCCATTAGCCTTATTGGTGGTTTCATCGCCTTTGTCGACAGTTTTCTTTATCGGCTTCTATTTAGAGGGTCTCTTTCATGCACCACTTGCATCTGGTGCATGCGAGGGACGCACAAGGTCGTTGGTTCATGAACATCCTATTTGTATGAACTCATCCTAATCATCAAGCTATTTCTTTATACCTGGTGTTGAATGATGAGAGATTCCTTAATGCTCTCCTTCCAGTGGGTCTCCTTCCATCGACTTCATCTCATCTATTCTGGAAATGAGACCCGGAGTCCTATGAGTACCTAGAGGCTTGCAGTGATCAGTGGCAGGTTCTCCCGCCATCGACAGTTGGGAATACATCAATGTCCCCTGATCGATGGATTCTTCAAGTGTTCGACCTCAACACCTTTATTCACACTTGTAGAATGTACTCGGTGCCTTGATACATACTTTCATCATCGATGGGTTATCTTGTGTTTGTTAATGGTATACATTAATGACTAGTAATCAAACGAAGTCTCATTGTGTTCAACCTCAACTCCTCTATTCACATAATGTAGACTTGCACCTTCGACGGATAGTGTAGAAGACCTCCAGCTTACAATATCAACATTCCTAATCTGTTGTTGTATTTCATTGGACCAGTACCAATATGACTTTAGTGATCATGGGAGATCATATTGTACTTCATTGTATACATATATCTTCATATTGATTTTGAGATTGGATCCCACTGTGCTTTGTTTGTGACTATGACAGCCTATGGAATATGTTCGCTTTGTATTGACTATTCATAGCCATGATTAACAACTATTTGATATATTTGCACATGGATCTATCGTGTAATTCAGATTGGAAACCATGTGTACAAAGTCATTATGGATTGTAATAATCTTATGAGAAACTAGTACTTCCAGCTGAGTCTTCATTACTCCACTTCTGAGAATTATAATGTATTTCGGTCATCGTAGATAGTCCTCTGACCTCACACATTAGGGGTCATTTTTTACAACAAATTTTACCTCACTCCATGCAACTTGCTTAGATGACCTTCCATTTTCCCTCTGCAGACTTGAAGTCTCTTTTTGTTCATTCTAAAGCCAAAAAAATGTATTTTTCCACATATACGCTCCCTTTCAGTTATACAACAAGTGTATATGCAAGTTGCTCCACTACAGCCCGCGTACATCGGGTTTGGTGCTCAAAATTAAAAATTATGTCGGGTTTCCATGCCATGTCATGAGATCCATGATCCTTAACCTTCCACACACTGGAAACGTTCTGACTTGACCCTTCAGTTCCATTCGAAGGCTATAAAATGAGCCATATTCAAGTCGTGTAGGGGAATAATTCAACTTTGAGAAAAAATACACTCTAGATAAATTTCACTTCATATTGAGTTTGCATCCCTTTGTCCCTGAAAGTCTGAACTCATTTTTTTCAGCGCCCAAACTCTCCCTTCTTTGTGATGGAGAACCTCATTGATTCCTATATATGAGCTTGCCTTTGGTGGAAGATTGAGTGGTGGAGACCCAGCTGGAGGGACTTAGTTTATCGGTTCTTATATGTGTCGTTACAAAAATTTGTCACTTATGTACTTCTGCTAATTATTTTAATAGAAACACTCTTTTCTCGTCCAATTGATATCTTGCAAATATTTGAATTATTATTCCATGGGCATATTTGTCATGTATGTTAATACATTATGCTAATCTATATGCTAACATTATATATTATCACCATATGCTTATGTATCTTGGTTGTTGGAGACAAGTTGCAGGTGTAAAGCTTTGGGTTGCGTGCTCAACGGTGATTTTCTTCGAATGTGCAGACAAGGTAGGCTCTTAGCCTTGTCTTGTTAGCATTTCATTTATATAGCATACTTGGGTTTAGAGTTGATTTTTGAGTGTCATTCCATCTGTTGTGGTGTTCCCCTAGCCATAGAGAGATTTTTCTCGTAACACGAGACTAATCAATAAAACACTAAATCCATATCATTCTTGTTTTTCTATTACAGTGTTGTTTAAAGCACGATCAATGAAGGATTTAGAAGCACGATCAGTGAAGGATTTAGAAGCATGATCATTAAGGGATTTAGAGACAGACGCTCTTTGATTCAGAGACGCCTTGTATATGTAATAGGAAGGTGTCTCCTACAACATATCCATATTTAGAGATTTGAGGTTGTACTATTTAAAACACTAAATTCGTATTATTAATGTTTTGTTTCCGTGTTTTTTTCGGCATGTTTAGATATGTAGAAGGAAAGTGTCTCATACAACATATCTATATTTTGAGATTTGAAGTTGTACCATTCAAAACATTAAATTTTATATTGTTCATTTTTTTTTGGTCATTATGTGTTTTTTCCAACATGTTTAGTTAGAGATTGAGAAATGCCTTGTATATTCAATATGTTTAACATTTAAATTCATGTTATTCATGTGTTTTTTTGTCAATGTGTTTTTTCTAACATAGAGATTGAAAAACACATTGTATATTTAATATTTTTGTTGAAATTTTTGAATTAGAAAAAAAAAGATTTTCTATTATATACCCAATTATCCAAAATTCTGATTAAAAACAAATGAGTTCCCTTTACATCATATTCAAAATCAAAAGACAGACTTGCCTTTGCATCATTTTAAACATTGAACCTTTATGAATAATGATTTTTTCTATAAACTCCATGCCCTCTTCATAAGAAGACAAATTAAGATGCCAAATCTGGATAGAATAACTTCTAACGCTAAAATTTTAAAATGTCATTTCAAGGTTACCTTGAATACTTATCATATTTGAGAAACTTGTTACATTTTAAGTGTTTTTTTAGTAAAATAGTTACATTCTATTAAACAGGGTTACAGAAATACAACAAGTAATCATGGCCTCAGTTGTCAACAAAGGAAACCAACTTAGCCAGAAGTAACCAACTTGGCCATAAGTATGAGAGAGTTGAGATTGGCCGCTCAAGGCTCAAAAATAACAGTGTCTGAAAAGATACTAAAGCTACAATGTATACAGAGTGCAAAAGATACTCTAGTCTAATATGTAAATAACAAAGAGAGACAGCTAAACTGGAGCCTATGGTGACACTAAAACTGGAACATGTACCAAAAAAAAAACATATATGGAACCTGGAGAAACAGTCTGGCATGTTCATTGTGCGTCATCGTGAGAGCCATGAGGAAGGATGATAGTGTGCTGAGTGTCCCCTACAGAACCCTGCATGCTGGAAGCCGAAGCATGCATCATCCCAAGAGCCGCCACATCCTTTAACAAGAGTTCAATCCTGAAGCCGAGGTCTGCGACGTCACTTCGCAAAGCAAAGATCAATTGTTATAGAGTAGCAATGGCATCCATGATGGAGTGAAGCCACTCCATAGTAGGTGCACCTTGGCCACCGAGTGGAGGAGCCGAAGTTCCCGGTGCATTCGACCCTCTCGAGGATGAACCCCTGTGATAGCC
>JZKD02S2165287.1:204779-221719 GCA_000966675.3 Picea glauca
ATGTCATTGATTTAGGTGTTATATGAATGACTTAGTGAGATATTGGGATAAGAATGTTTACTTCAGTTAGTTATATGGAGATTTATCTCACTTGGTACTTTTCTTCATGCTTATTGTGGTTCAATGCCTTGCATCCCAGTCCATTTATGGCTAGTGTTATGGGGCTTATTTTCATTGCTTAGACTTGTTTATTGACATTAAAATCATTGGAACACCTCACACACATATGCATGGACAATTATCGCGTAGTGACTATAACATCACAACAAAAGAACATGTAGAACACTCCCACTTAGTAATAAACCAACGCACTAAGTGTGTCACCATAGCACTAAGATATGACACAATATAAAGAGTGATCCAATATCAACCATGGTACATCAATAACCCATAATTGGAGACCATAATATGTTCTAGGGGAAGAAACCAATAACATGCAAGAAACTACTTTCTTCTCTCAAATTTGTGCAGTTCAAACCTGTTGGTAAGACCATGCTAAATAACTACTTGCCAGTCCAGAGAGGACTTCTTAGCATAGGCACTTTTACAATTGTTGGTATTAGTACTCGTGAAGAAGAGAACAATTGGTACTCATCAAATAGATGAGAGACACTGTTGTTGGTTGGCACTGGTACTCGTCAAATAGTCATATGCTCATTTTGATCCTTTATTTTTCAACCCTGTACCAAAATGAAAACCCAAATATGTCACTAAACATACCTACCTTGCCTCATTTTTATCTCTGCAGATGATAATTTGAAAACCCTGACCTAGTTCCTAGATCTATGACCTTGGTCCAACAAACCTATAAACTCAAAACCTCACTGAGATGAAAGCCTAGCCTAATATATTTTTCCTTCTCCAGTCACCTTATTGACTGTGATCATAGAGAGAGCCCTCTTTGGTTTGGTAGGGCTAGCTACCAAATCAAAAGTTTGGTCTGTGGTTACCTCTTCAGTCTCCTTCTCGGCCTTAGGAGAATTGTGGGAGTGATAACATTTTGGCGTCGTTGTCGGGGAACAAATGTGAAAAATTTCTCTGGGAATAACGAAAAATGATCCAGATCTGATTGTTGATGGTGAGCAACAGTCAGATATCAAATAGGTTGTGCATATTTCACCCAATGACTCCAGTGTCGAAGAATTCAAAGGTTCAAAATCTTCATGGCGACTCCACTTGTCAAGAACTGATAGTTTGAAGAACTTCTTGGTGACTTCATTGTTTTCAAGATGGATTCAACTACTCGAAGGTATGCTCCTATGAATCAAGATCATATTCTTAATTTTCTAAATCGAATACCTTGCATAGATTGGCAAAAAGATCTGCCTAGGTTCAAAGATGAAAAAGATGACAATGTTGCTATACATTTGATAAGATTTCATATACATATACATAGGCTAGGTTTACAGCTTCCTGAGGATTGTTTGATGAAGATTTTCATGGAAATCTTAGAGAATGATGCCAAGTCATGGTATGAGGAATTGTCTGTTTTCAGTCTATGTTCACTTAAATATTTTCATGTAGCATTTTGTGACAATTATAAGCAGCATTATATTTCCTTATTGCTGACAGGAAAATTCTGTTGAAAGTTTGAGCAACTTTTTCAGTTCACAGGGATTGATATTGATGATGAGGATATTGTCACTCATGATATTGAAGAGGTTTTATCTAAGTTTTCTCTGCATCAAGATGAAAGGGCAGAAATCAGTAATGTGAATTCTCAGCCAGTAGATGTTTATCCTTTGACTATAAATGAAATTGAACAAGATTTTAATAGTCATATTTCATCTTCTGAGTTCAATAATAATGAACAACTCGTTTTCTCTCTTGATATTGATGACATGTTACCAGAATCAACATCTACAATTCAACAACATGAAAATCACTGAGCCAATGTTAACTACTATCAAACTCAGTTTTCTCCTCTGTCTGAAGATGAAATAGATCAACTCCTAAAAATTCATGTTACAGCCCAAGCTAATGCAGATTTTCAGCCCTTACAGTGTTCAGACAGTCAAGAATGTGTGAGTGAAATCTCTTCTATTATTGAAAATGTAAATCTTGGTTTAAATGATGACAGTCATAAAACTGATGAAACTGTATAGGAAGTTGTTGTGAGTAAGAAAATTTGTGATGATGATTTCCTGCAAGGAGATCAATAAACAATGATTGTTTTCTTTCATGAAGAGGATAGGGTTGTCATGTTTAATAATCTTGAAGAATGATTTATGTTCAAGGATAATTTAGACAATGAATGGGAGGAGTATGAGTCTGAGATAGATAGTATGTCAGTGATAGAATCAAAGTTACGCATACCTGAGGAATTTAAAGCCAACACTCAGATAGTAGAAAGCCATACTTCCTTATGCCTTCCTATGGATCAACAAACAAGTGTTCTTTCAGATCAAAATGAAGGGTGTGTTTGTGTTTTTGCTGGATATCAAGACAAGGTAACATTTCAAATTATTGAAGATCCTTTTACTGATTTGCTACAGTTAGCAGGGAGGATGTATTTTCTTGTATTTATGGACCAGAAACAAATCTTCAGTGGACACTCGGAGTTTCATATCTTTTGTTTTTTTTTCCTTCTCAAGGAAAGTGTGAGCATGATTCAAGTAAGTAGCCATTTGTTGGATTGGTTACATTAGAGGGATCATTTCACATGATTGTATATATGTCTTCAGTAGGAGGGAAGTTATCATCAGGATTTGAATCCCGAGGTGAAGGCCCTAAGATCTCGATGGTCCACTGCCATAAGTAAGTTCAGTCATTAGTTAAGTTTTTCAGTCAGGTCAGTTTTTGTTTCAGTTAGTTATTTTAGTTTTGAGTGTCTAGTGTTTTATTTTTGACTCCATAGCCCAATGTACAAGGTGACCTGGTATATGGTGTTCTTGACAACTCCTAAAGGAGCTTCCATCCCGAGATGGAGTCAATGTTATTTTATGTTAGTCCTGTCAATCACCAGTGATCAAATGTGCTCTTACCAAGTTTTGATAGGGTCTTACTACAAATTTTTATGGTTTCAAATAGGTTTTTAATAAAAATTTGGTCACTAGTTAGTTGTCTAGGTTTATTACTACTCCTTTCAGCCTTCATGGTCAATGGAAATCATCATGGTCAGATCATTCCTTTTTGAAAAAGTGTCATGGTCATCATTCAACTCATTCTTCCATGTTGTGTAATCATTAGGTCATAGGGTCAAAATCATGAAAATGGGTCATATCACCATCAAAGTCATCTTTTGAAGGAGTAGTAATAGTGAAAAATCTTCAATAAAGGTTTCTAAAGGGTTTTTTTTATCTTCATCAAGATGTAATATATGAAATAAAGTTCTAAGGATGCAGTTCATTAGCAAATCAAATCAGAATGTGAAAGGACATGGTGGGGCCACTACATCACCAAAGGAGAAAAGCAATTTCCAAGCTATAAAAGACCAAAAAGAGATTATCATTTGCTCATTCCAACTTTATAAGACATCTCTCCACCAAGAAAACTCATTTTCACTCTCAGACAAGTGATTCCTTTCCATCAAAATCCAAGTTTCTTCTAGTGATGCACTTTTCACTGGCAGTGTTGTGCTTTTGCTAGAGTGTGTCGTGCTTTCTCAAGGGTGCCCAAACTTCATTTTCAGAGAGTTTCATCATCATTCTTGGGTTCCATCATATCAATTTCAAGTAAGTGGAACTCTTTTTCTCCTATTATACCTTGTTTTGCTTCAGTTCATGCTTGGAAAGATCATATTTCCCTCTCCTGGGGTTTGCTTGGTTTCATAGTCACTTTGGTTGAAATATTGAGAAAAACCCTCAAAACTAAGCTCAATTACCCTCTCCCACTTTCCATAAACCTCCATAGACATTTTCCATCACTCTTATCCCTCAAAATGATCATTTTCCCACAAAACCTAGCCTAGACTATACTTTCCTAGGCTAGGACTGTTTTTTGACATTTTGGACCCCTTCCCCTCACTCTTTCCCTGAAATTTCAATTTCCCCCACTTCCTAACATCCATCCCTACCTCCCCAAAGTTTTCTAAAAATTTAGAAACCCCTTCATCTCTCTCCATTTCTAAACTTCCCAAATCCCTTGTTTTTCCCTACACTAAACCTTAATTTCCCCTCCCATTGGGCTACGGTTTACTATGGAATCAGAGACAACTGATAAGAAGAGGCATAAAGGAGGTTAGACCATAAGGTATTATCCCACTTCATCACATGAGATCATGTCTTCACCATTTCTCAATAAATCATTTCAAGAGACAAATCATTTGCCACACATAGGGACAATCTTACTTCAAAATTGGTTTTTGGAGTAAGGAAGATGAATTTGACAAAAGTGAAAGAGGTTTTTGTCAATAATATACTAAGGAAAAAAAACCTCCTTCATTTTATACACAGGTATTATTATTTTGGATAAATTCCAAAAATATAGTTTCTACAGGAGAGTCGCTGCACTTCTAGAGTAGTCTTGGGAGATTGAATTTTAGGTGTCTTGGAGCCAGTTTGTGTCATTATTGATGAATCTAATGAAAACTATATATCCTCATCTTTCCAATTCATCTTTCAGAAGTGAATTTGGAACATGGGAAGGCCTTCACAAGTCCTCCACAAGTTGGGTGTTGCGCTTCTGCTAGACCATGCTGCGCTTTTGACTCTGTTTTTGGTCATCATTTTCAATAGCGGTTTCTGACCAAATGAAGATGAATTTTGGAAAAACAAAGGAGGTCTTTTCTAGTACATAACCAATCACAATAAGCTCCTTCATGTTTTACACAGGTATCATATATTGGGAGATATTCAACTTTCTTGGAGGCCTAAATCAAAAAATCAAATTCTCCAACTTAATTGCATGTTTTAGTCATTATTTTGTGGTACATATTCCAAGAACATGGGAATTAATTTAAAAAAACTGAGAGATTTTTGTCTTCAAAACAAAATTATATACAAAAACCTCTCTCATTTTTTTAAAATGTGTTATGTTTAAAGAGTTATCGCTCTATCTTTGACCTCTCTTTTTCGCTGTGCTTCTGGAGAATTCGTTGCGCTTTTGGACAACTTGTTTTCAAATCCATTTTGAAGGGGTTAGATGTAGGTTTTTTCTTGGATTAGTGACTCCAGGGTGTAGAGGACATCTTAATATTTCCATTCATAACTTTTTCATCAAAAAAATCATCAAGGAAGGCCTCTAAATCATCCTCCAAAGTTGTTTATCTTCTGCGACAATTTGTTGTGCTTCTGTCATAGTCGTTGCGCTTCTATGTGTGATAAATTTTTACCGCATAAATAAAAGTAAAAAGTGAAACGGGCAAATGTAAATGGTAAATAGATGTAGTAAATGTAATTTTGATTTTTTTAAGGTTAATATCTTGTAATTAGTGACTTGAGACATAAAATCAAGTAGTTTAGATAAAAGGGGAAAGTTTTTTCTAACTCCCCTAGCTTTTGGTATGGTTGGAGATATTCTTGTGATATGATCCTAGGAGGAAGTATTCGACCCCTCGGATGGGGAAATTTGGTTTTCATGTGATCATCTCATTAGTTTTTAAGCAGAATTCATAAGTTTTATGCTATGTTTTGATGAGATCTTCATGTTTGTGTTCCATTTCTTCTGATGAATGAATTCATAGTCATATGTTCATTTTGATCCTTCATTTTTCAACCCTGTACCACAATGAAAACCCAAATATGTCACTAAACATACCTACCTTTCCTCATTTTTATCCCTGCAAATGATCATTTGAAAACCCTGACCTAGTTCCTAGATCTATGACCTTGGTCCAACAAACCTATAAACTCAAAGCCTCACTGATCTAAAAACCTAACCTAACATATTTTTCCTTCTCCAGTCACCTTATTGACTGTGATCATAGAGAGAGTCCCCTCTAGTTTGGTAGGGATAGCTACCAAATCAAAAGTTTGGTCTGTGGTAACCTCTTCAGTCTCCTTCTCAGCCTTAGGAGAACTATGGGAGTGATAACGCAACACATATGAACTTTGTGGTGAAATATTATCAAAAAGGGTAAAGGGACATGCAAGAGTGTACATTGAGAACCTTGACAAACATAACCCATAATGCTTGCAACATTGTCTAGAGGATGGACAAATTATGTTTCTTTTTCCAAATATGTAAAAATAGTATATTACAGTTTAATGAATACATTTTCCTATTATTATATATGGTTTTATACTTTATCAAAAAAAATTCCAAGACTTTACAAGGTTTTATAATTCAGTGAAACATTCACCAAGATTTTACAAGAGTTTATAATTTAGTGAAAAATTCGCCAAGATTTTACAAGAGTTTATAATTCAGTGAAAGATTCGCCAAGATTTTACAAGATTATATAATTGACTAAAAGATTCCCCAAAAAATTATATATACATATTATATTATTGATAAAATAGCCTTCAATTTTTCCTATGTATCATACGGATTCACCCACTTATTATACATACAAATTTAGGGGGGGGTTCTTAAAATCACCCCTGTCCTCAGTGCAACTTTTCAGTGACTAGATATCCTGGAAAGTGAAACCCTATTTTTCACAAAGTACCATAAAACCAGAGTACCAGAAGTACCAGAAAATCAGAAGCACCAGTCCAGAAATTTGTTGGTCAAGTTTGAGGGGGTAAAAGTTGGATTTTCAAAAATCTGACTGCACCAGCTTAGTCGTCTCAACTTAGCGCATCTATCCCCTGGATCAAAATTTAAAAATTTGAAGTTTGAAAATTTAGGGTTTCCTCATAAAACCCCAAGTTACAGTTGCAGTTACAGTATCAGTTGCAGTTGCAGCCGTAGTACCAGTTGCAGTCACCCTTAAAGTTCTTAAGAGTTGGTGATCATTACCGCTACTACCAGATGGTGCCTCTACTTGCAAGTGTCGTCAGAGGTATGTACTCACACATGTTTAAATGGATAAGATTTAAAGGGTATTTGCAGGAGAAGGGATCTCTTGCCATAGATCTAGAAGATCTCAAGATCCAACACATTCAGAGGAATGATGCAACCCAGGTGTGATTATTCTGATATGCATCTATTTGTTATGACATTATTTTGATCAATGTTGCATGACCATCATTCTAACCTTTGATCAAAATCTGAGTCAAGGTATTAGATGGATTAAAAGTTGAGATCATAGAGCCTATCCTCTAACCCAACCTTCTGTCAAGATAGTGTATTGTCTTAGTACAGAAGACAAGTTGAAGAAAGCACTCGTCATCTCGATTGAAGGAGACTTAGAAGAAAAGAAAGCGCACTCATTCTTGAGGACAAGGCTCCAAGTCCCAGGTTTGATTAATCAAGTTGATAAGATTCAAAGTTACACATGACAAGTTGAGATAACAGTCTTTGAAAAGTATTATACTTGGTAGCATGTGAGCATATAGAGGTAAATTCTTAATGTAATCATTTGCCTGATACAACTAACACCTCCTCTAGGAGAAACCTTGTGTGTTAGTTCCAGGCTGCCATGGAGGAATGTTTGATCACAACACTATAAGAGTGTTGACCTCATTTCATAGTATATCTCTTACTTTTGATCGTTGCTTCAGACAAGACATGAGTGATAGCTCTAAAGGAGCTACTGTGATGATTATTCATGCTATTGTTTTATCTACTATTATCAAAAGAATATTACTCTTGATTTTTCTTTTTTTTACCTTGTTTCAAGTCACAGATGATAACCCCGAGAAAGCTATAGTGAAGGTTGCAGAAGGAAACATATTATATGAGACATGAAGTAGACTATGTACATGACCATATACACTCATGCACCAAAGAAGATGAAGAAGAATCTATCTCTTGAGATTCAGAGTATCTCATATGAAGATTGATTGAAAGGAGTAGAAGGATCCAAAGATGACTGAACATTAGAATGGGAAGCAGACCTCATTTCAAACCTGAATCGGTCTTTCATATTTAGATTTGGTATGCAACACCAAGTATACCCTATAAGAGATGATGAATTCCTTGCAGAATCAGAAGAAATCGAGAGTAAGCCTGATTCAGAAAGGATCAAATGAAGAGACAACTTCCAAGACTAGAAGACAGATCGTAACTTCAGAGACTCCTAGGAGACATGAAATCTTCAGGATGATTCACTTGTTTCAGTGACAAGAAGGAATCCAGACAGAAATACTAGGATATGGTTTCTTCTGTGAGATGAGAAGTCAATATTGAATTCCAATATTGATCTATACAGATCAAACGTGTTACAGATGTACAAATCCTGATGTGTGTCCAGAGGATTCTCCCAGCAAAGGAGAGAAGACTATGATGAGACACTTATTGAAGAAATAGTTCCAAACAACCAGAACAACCATGATTCATATATAGTATGAGATGCAGGGGGAGCAATCCCCATATTTAAAACTGAGTGGCAGTTGGTGCAGTACACTAGTTGGGTCATGGAGACATGACTGCAATGAAATATAGAGTTACCTCCATGAGAGAAGAAGAGCTATATTCAATATCAGTTATTGAGCCACTCTCAGTTTAGATGAAACTGTTGTCATGATAGAATAAGAGGAGTTACTCTCAGAGTTTAGCAGCCAGAGTGAGAATGAAGTAGTCATTCTCAGCCTCAGAGCAGTTGCAGGTGCAGAATCCCAGATTCCAGAAGGAACAGTTGCAGAGAGAATAGAGGACATACTCCCAGATAGTGAGATGGATAGTGCCTTATAGAAAACACATAGAGCCAACACATGTTTGTGCAGATTGAGTTGTCGTTGAGCAAGTGTACAAGATTGGTACAATGTAATGAGAAAAATTGATTTGAATATAGAATATAGAAAGACTCATGTCTTCCAGTTGAAGAAGGATATGTATGTGTTGAAGCAAGATCCCAGATCTTGATATGGTAGAATTAACAGTTTCCTTACGAGCTTGGGCTTTACCAAGAGTAAAGAAGATTCTAACCTCTACTTCAAGGTTATGAACGATGAGCCAGTGATATTGTTGTTGTATGTGGATGACTTATTCTTAACTGGAGAAGAAAATCTTATCATTGAATGTAAGAAGAAGATCGCTTTAGAATTTGAGATGAAAGACCTTGGCCTAATGCATTATTTCTTATGTCTTGAGGTATGGCAGAGTCAAGAGAGATTCTTCCTTAACTAAGGGAAATATGCAGTCAAAATCCTGAAGAGATTCAACATGTTGAAGTGAAAGTCCATGAATACACCCATGGAAACGAAGTTGAAGCTATTGGTCGAGACTTCATCAGAATTGATTGATGCCACACTGTATAGACAAATCATTGGATCACTGATGTACCTGACGAATACCAAACCAAATATCTATTTTGTCGTGAACACTTTGAGTCAGTTTCTAGTAGAACCTAGACATGTTGAGCTAGTTTCTGCAAAACATGTGATGAGGTACCTTAAGGGTACATTAGATTGTGGTCTCAACTATGATGGAGATCATGATTCCACATTGAGTGGGTACACTGATTCAGATTGGGCTGGAAGTGTCTCTGATAGGAAGAGCACTTCAGGATGTTGTTTCAGCTTGGAATCAGTCATGATCTCATGGCAGAGTAAGAAGCAATCCAACATTTCTCTCAGTACAGTAGAAGCAGAATACATTGCTGGGTGTTCTGCCAGCTGCAAAGCTATATGGCTTTGAAAGTTGTTGACCAGTCTATTCGACCTAGAGATGGAAGAAACCACAATCCTATGTGATAGTGAAAGCTACATAAAGATGACAAAGAATCCTATATTGCATGATAAGTTGAATCACATAGAGATCCGATACCATTACATCCATGACATGATGCAAACAGGAGCCATAAAACTCCAGTACGTTATCACAAATGAGCAGGTTGTCGATGTGTTGACCAAGCCTCTATCTCGTGTAAAGTTTGAGTACTTTTGAGATAAGCTTGGTATAGTACAAAGGGACTTCCCTCGAAAGGGGGAGTAGTGTTGAGATATGCTAGGCTAGTACTTTGCTTCCAGCTTAATTGTTGTGATGTAAAGCCAATCTAGTTCTGTGCTTCCAGCTTAAATGTTGTGGTGAGATATGCTTAGTACTGTGCTTCCAGCTTAATTGTTGTGACGTAAAGCAAGTCTAGTACTGTGCTTCCAGCTTAATTGTTGTGACGTAAATCCAACCGAGTACTATGCTTACAGCTTAATTGTTGTGACAAAAAGCCAGTTGAGTACCGTGCTTCCAGCTTAATTGTTGTGACGTAAATCCATCCTAGTACTGAGCTTCCAGCTTAATTGTCGTGACGTAAAGCCAGTCTAGTATTGTGGTGTTTCCAGCTTAATTGTTGTGTTGTGATTCTAGCTTAATTGTTGTGTTGTGATTCCAGCTTAATTGTTGTGGTGTTTCCATCTTAATTGTTGTGTGATGTTTCCAGCTTAATTGTTGTGTGGTGTTTTCCAGCTTAATTGTTGTGATGATGTGCCAACTTAATTGTTGTGATGATGTGCCAAATTAATTGTTGTGATGTATTTCTAGCCTCATGTTGTGATGATGTGTTGCCAGCCTTTGTGTTTTGATATTGTTTCTTTTGATGTTGTATCAGCCTTGTGTTGTTATTGATGATGGGGATGTATTAGTGTTACACTAATCCATGTCGATGCAGTTGATGATGATGATGCCACTTCAACCTCTTTCTAAATATGATGATGATGATGCCACTTCAGCTCCTGAGTTTTTGTTGAAGATGATGATGATGCCACTTCATCTCCTGAGTCCTTTTTGAAGATAATGATGATGATGTTACCTTAGCCTCATACCGATGAGGATGATGATGATGTTACCTTAGCCTCATACCGATGAGGATGATGATGCTGCTCCAGCCTCTATGTTGTGTTGATGATGAGAAAAACTTCTGATGATTTATAGATATGCCAGTCAGTGTTCCAAGATGATATGGATAATGTTGTCCTCTCACCCACCTGATGTTGTTGATGATGTTGTCCACCCTCTCGCCTGATGCTGTTGTAGAATACCCTTCTTGTTAAGGGGGAGTGTTGAAATAATGTAACTTCAAAGTGTATTCTAATTATTGTTGTTGTATTATTCATTAGATCAATCCCCTATTGCAGATTAATCATGTCGGTTATTGTAAAAGACCAAATCCCCTTTTGCGGATTGGTCAAAACACAATTGTAATAGGAAGAATAAGAAGTCATCCCCAAAATATATTAAAGAGACCCCAGAATATATTAAAGGTGGTTATAACCACCCAGATTGAGAAGTCATACCTACCAGTGAAAAGACACATCCACATGTGCTAGAGTTGTATAAATAAGGAGGCTAGCATGCCACTTAGACACAGACTCACTTGTTCATTGAGGAGCAAGTTTTGGAGCTGCAGTTGGAGAAGAGGGAGAGAGAGAGAGAGGCGCATTCTTGGGAGAAGACCTTTTGTATTTGTTTGAGTTATCTCTTGGGATTGTATTGGCTATCTATAATAAGGAATTTTTGCTAGGTTTTCTCCCCCATGAGGGTTTCCCAGGATAAATGATGTGTCTCTTTTGATTTTGTATTTCTCAGTGATCCTATCTTATGCTATTGTTATCTAGTGAAATGCAAAGAACTCTAATAATAGCTTAAACATTAACAGATCTGATGGTTAGGAAGAGTCCCGAAGTGTCCTCAAATCAATGGCTCATGTTAATTTGGGCTTCAGAGATTATTGACACACCACACCTCAAATTCCCTGAAGTGCCCAGTCTTTGGACTAAAGGATCTAGTGCCATGTGTCCCCTGTATATCGATGACTGAGAGGGATCCCGAAGGATCCTTAGATCCATGGTCCACATTACTTTGCGACTTCGGCCTTCAGGGGATTTGACGTTACAACACCTCTTTCCTCCCAAAGAAGTCAATGTTGGGCTGACTACATTGTAAATCCGACGGCTAGGAAAGAACCCGAAGGATCCCTAGATCCACGATCCTGGTCACTTCGTGGCTCCGGCCTTTGGGGTTTTTTGGATTTACTTCCACTCCATTCTCTCGAAGCAAGACTTTGCCGAAGTACTGTGTGCGGGTACCTCCTCTTGAATGATCGGATGGTAGGCAGCTCTCCTGATGATCTCCCCCGAATATATGTCTTTTCTTTACTTTGTAACTTCGGCATTCAGGGAGTTTTATTGTATGGCATCTCCATTCTCCTGAAGTGGTACTTCGTTGAAGTTGTCTTGATGTAGATCCAACGACTGAGGGAATCCCCAAACATTATCGATTGGTGGCTCATGCTACTTTGCAATCGGGAGTGGGATCCTGGTTTAGTCGTTAAGATAGGTTCATCTAACCACTAGGGAAACCACCCAACGCTAGTCAACCTTACAAGTAACCATAACTCTCGGTTTCCTTGGGCCAATTTTTTACTATTAGGGCCGAGAATACTCTGAAATCCTGGACTTCCGAAGCTCCAAAGCCAGAAGGACTTGGTTCCCTTAGGCTTAGAATAGGGTTCCTATATCTTGTTCACATGGGTCCTTCTAACTCCCACGAGTTAAGCACAACTTCTTCATCGTGAACTTGCTAAGGACTTGGGAATAATATCTCAGTCACACAACAAGGAGTCTGAAGAAGATATCCTCTTCAGACGGATAGGGCCAGATTGATGTAATACTTTCTATCTCGGCCATCCTACAGGTTTACATCCCACAAAACCTCGAAGGCTAAGTTGGGGCATATAGACGATCAATCAGAAGCATAAGTTCACACGAAGATAAATGCATACACATAAATTGATCATTCAATACAAAAACCATTCTTAGATGTATAAATACATGCATTCATCCATTATTCCAATTCAATGCATAGAGTATGAAAACACTTATCAAAACCAGAAAACATGATGTGACTGTTGAAAGGGGTGCTTGTTTCCACCCAACCATAGGCTTAGTCACTCCTAACGAATTTACCATTGGCCACCTCTAAGCTATACCATGATGCTTTGAGAGAGAATTATTTCTTCCGGTTCAACAATAGTCAGGGGAAGAGGTTACTCTCCTCCTCCCACAGGATCTTGGAAACGAGTTCTCTCTATACCAAGCAAGGAGGCCTGCCTAAGTACTTCCTCAGTCACTCAACACCCTCGTTTATAAGCTTGTATCATAACCCTGCTAGCCACATCATGTGACCAGAACATGTTCGTTTCTCAAATCTTCCTCGAACTTGAGAGATTAATCTCTCTTCTCTGCTTCTCTTCGTAGCTCTTCCTCTTCCCACCATGCCTTCCTTTCTTGCCTTCCTCAACAAGATTGTGTGTGGTATGAATTCCCAGTCTATGTTCAGGTATGAAAGCCTTACATATGGGTGTTGTACCCCATCCCCTCATTAACTCTTGAGGAGGTCTTCCCACCTACCAGCCAGACTGTAATTCATTCCTGGGTCAGAGGACTATTCTGGTCCTAAGCAATTAAATCCAACAAGGTGTTTGGTGGGGGTTATCTCAACCATTTTTGGTTCCCCTCACCATATCTTTCATAGAATTCGTGGTCTATCTTGGAAAAACCCCCTTTCAATAGTTATGAAATGCTTATCCATTTTCTCTTAATAACATAAATTACATTCATTGACCTTTTATACAAAGGTTCATCAAATCAAACATTCACACATATCGAGTTTTCCATAGTCTCTTGGCCAATATAGTTATATTTACAAACTGGGGGAAATAGGGGTGTTACAATCCCCTCGCCCTTAAAGGAACACTGTCCTTGATGTTTTATCTGTAAATGTGCTCTATATATACAAAAGTAAATAAAAATGGATATGCTTGTTTCACGGTATACTCCATTTCCCACGTAGCCTCATTTAGGCCAAAGTGTTTCCACTACACCTTGACCTGTGCAATGGTTCAATTCCTGAGTGAGGTTTCCTTCTTGTCTAGTATGCATTGAGGTTGTGGAAGGAATTCTCCCTCCAGCTCCATCTAAATCACAGACTAATCAATTATATTATTAGAATCATGTACATATTTCTTCAATAATGAAACATGGAAAACATTATGTGCCTTCACTGTGGGAGGGAGTGCTATCCTATAGGCTATAGGTCCCACTCTATCTAATATTTCAAAGGGTCCACAATACTAGGGTTCCATATTGGCACAAGCTCCCATTCTTAGGGAACTCTTCCTGGGTCTAATTCTAAGATAGACATGGTCTTTTGTCTTGAACTCTCTAGGAGTTCTCTTTTTGTCATCGTAACTCTTTTGTCTATCCTAAGCAGTTTTCATATTTTTCTTAATCTGAATTACTTGTTGTTCCATTTCTTTCATCATGTTGGGTCCGATTGTAATTCTATCCACTAGATTACTCCATCTGAGTGGAATCTTGTGTTGTCTACCATAGAGGGCTTCAAAAGGGCTCATCTTCAATGACTCTTGATATTGTTGTTGTAAGAAAATTCTACCAATGGTAGGTAGTCTTCCCACTTCTTAGGTTGATGCATTAAATGCATCCTTAGCATGCCTTCTAATATTTGGTTCACTCTTTCTGTCTGTCCATCCGTTTGAGGGTGATAGGTTGTGCTAAACAACAATTTAGTCTCAAAACCAGCCATTAAGGATTTCCAAAATCTTGAAGTAAATTTTGTGTCTCTGTCAGATATAATCTCCCTAGGCATGCCATGCAATCTGAATATATCCTTCATGAAGATGTTGGAAATATCTATTGCCTTGCAAGTTCACTTGATAGGAATGAAGTGAGTAGAATTGCTCAATTTTTCCACCACTACCATGATGGCATTATTCTGCTTGGCCGATTTTGGTAATCCGGTGACGAAATCCATGGAGATGGTTTCCCATTTCCATTATGGATTTGGTAAAGGTTGTAACAACCCTGTTGGGTGCTAGTGCTCTGCCTTAACTTGTTGGAATTCTATACACTTAGCTAGATAGTCAGCTATGTCCTTTTTCAATCCAGGCAAATAGAATTGTTTCCTAGTGGTTGTGATCATTTTCTGATAACCTGGATGACCAATATATGGTCTCTTGTGTAGTTCATCCATTATGAACCTCTTCAAGTTGTCACAACTTGAAATATACAATCTATTTCTGTAGGTTAGAAGGCCTTCATCAAGCACCTGATATCCTTCATACTTTATCCCTGTGGGCTCTTACTTTAGGTATGACATCACGGTATTGAAAAATGCATTTGTTTCTTGTGAATTCTAACTCTCTCCCTGACTTTCGTTTCACATGTGCTTACCGCTACCAGGTGAATCATTTTCACACTTCTTCTAAGGACATCGACCAACCTATTTTCCTTTCCTTTGATGTGTTTGATTTTGAAATCAAACTCACTAAGGAGATCCATCCACCTAGCTTGTCTAACATTGAGTTTTGGTTGATCAAACAGGTGCCTCAACCCACAATGGTCTATCATTATAAGTACAAATATCCTACCCAGGAGGTAATGCCTCCACATTTTTAAAGCATGCACTATGGCAACCAACTCTAGATCATGGTTCAACTAATTGATTTCATGCTCATTCAATTTTCTGGATTCGTAGCAAATTACATGCCCTTCTTGCATAAGGACTCCTCTGAGTCCCTCCTTACAGGAATCTATACACACGAGGAAGTCATCCTCAGGGTCTGCAATATTTAACATAGGTGCATGGGTTAGAAGGTATTTCAGTTCTTGAAATATTTCTTCACATTCTGATGTCCAAGTGAATTTAACCCCCTTTTTTTGAAGGGCAGTGATTGGAAAACCAATCTTGGAAAATCTTTTTATGAACCTTCTATAGTATCCTGCTAATCCCATAATGGACCTGATATAAAATACATCCTTTGGGGTAGGCCATTCCATGATAGATCTGATCTTTTCAGGGTCTACTGCCACTCCTTCTTCATAAATAACATGGCCTAAGTAATGTACTTGCTTCTGGAAAAATTCACACTTGCTAAACTTAGCATAGAGCTAATGCTCTCTTAGTACTTGAAGCACTGATTTAAGATGTTCTTCATGATCCTCTTTGTTCTTTGAGTAGATTAGGATATCATCAATGAAAACCAATACAAATATTTCTAAGAATTTGTTGAGTACATTATTCATCAAGCACATAAAAGTGGCAGGGGCATTGGTTAATCCAAATGGAATCCAAATGGCACCACCACAAATTCATAGTGACCATATCTTGTCCTAAAAGTTGTTTTGTTGATGTCTTCATCCTTGATTCGGACTTGATGGTATCCATACCTTAAGTCAATCTTTTAGAAAATGGAAGTACCCCTTAGTTGGTCAAACAAGTCAACGATTCTTGGTAAGGGATACTTGTTCTTTATGGTTGTCTTATTGAGTTTTCTATAGTCTATGAACAATTGGAGTGTGCCATCTTTGTTTTTCACAAACAAGATGGGTGCTCCCCATGGAGACACGCTGGGTCAAATGTAGTATTTTTCCATCATATCCTTTAGTTGTAGCTTGAGCTCAACAAGCTCTAGTGTACTCATCCTATAGGGCGTTCTAGACATTGGCACTGCTTCTGGTGCAAGTTCTATGGATAAGTCAATGTCTCTCCTCAGTGGTAGCCTAATACCCCTTTTGGAAACACATCTTTATACTCTCTTAATATGGGGTGGTCCTCTAGGTTTGGTTTCTCATCCTCAATAGATTCGAACATTGGTATTTCATATAGAGGACATCCCTTCCTGCAATACTTTTTCATTTGAAGGGTTGATATTCATCTCACTGAGACAGGCCTACAAATCCCTTGGAGGGTTATTCTTCTCCCTTCTTCATTTTCACACTCCAAAGTTTTATGGTAACAATCCAACTTGGTTTTATAAGTGGCTAACCAATCCATACCAACCAACAAGTCATAAGATCCTAGGGGAAGTACGTTAAGGGTCTCTTGGGTGGACAATCCATCCATAATGAATTGAAAAGCTGGTATGACCTATGCTACTTCTCTTTTGGTTCCAGTGGCTAGTTGTACCAACCATGGCTTAACATGTCTAATTGGTTGCA
>JZKD02S2165287.1:226972-266176 GCA_000966675.3 Picea glauca
GGATCTTCCTCTAGATGCTTCTTTTTAGTATAAATAGGAGTTGAGGGTATGAGAACCCTAGCTTGGATATTATTGTAATAGAGCTCTACTCAACTGGAGGTTTCCCCCTCGAAGAAGCCCATGAACATTGCTTTCAGATTCAAAGTGCTATTTCTATTTTTATTCTTATATCGTTTCAATGTTATTGTGGTGAATGTTCTGGTTATATTGATGTTATTCTTCCATTACTAGCATTTTATTTTTGTTCTGCATACATTTTATATCTGGTATATTACAGTTTCCACCACCCTCCTTTCGCCAGATTCTTCGTCTTTATTGTTGGATCCATCCCAAACTTCACGACGCGTCACCATCCTTTATACTTGTAGTTTTCCCGAGATTTATTGGTTGCTTGAGTGCTGACAAAACACTTACTTGCTAAGCACGCTTGAGCCAGAGGCGTCTTGGGATGGGTGACCACCTGGGAAGTCCTGGTTACAGGGTGCAAGCCCCAGAAGTGATGATTGATGCTAAGCAATTCATTTCTTTGGTTTCAATCCCACTTCTTCACCCCTGTGAGCATCACCCGATGTAATGAGTGCTAAGTGGACTATTCAAATCATGAGAATTATTGGTCAATTGCGACTAATACTCATGGATATGGGTCATAGATTAATGACTTACACTACGTAGTTAATCCCGAAAATAATATCTAATATCTTGCACTACGAAAGCCCCTATATGCTTTAAGAACACTTACTGTTAGCCAACAATCTATTAGTTTATGAACCACACATAGTTCATATTTCTTAAATACACACACAATAGAAAGTTTCATTCTTTTCTTCAGTAAAAGTTTAACCAGACTCTTTAGGAAAGAGGTAATATAGGGTGTCACCCTTAAAAGTACTTTAAATATGGTTTTTACGCAACTCGTCCATGGTCCCAAGCATGCCAAGTGTTGTAACCATGCTCTGATACCAATTTGTAACACACCCGACCCCTGAGTATCTTTCCTATGGATGGGGCATCAAAATTTCGCTCTACTTAACATCTCAAAGCCTCTACATGAGGTCTTCATCCTCTTCTACTTACCCGTAACATTCTAATGACTAATACCAGGCTCAAATCCAAGCTTTGGGTTGCAAGTTATGGCTTCCCAAAGTTCTTTGAGCATTCATTGGTTGAGGTCCATGTGGCATCCATGTGAATCCACCTCACGCGTATTGTATCCAAGTTCCTTCATCCACGGTGGAAGTCCATCCATCATCCAATCCCATGACTGGACTCAATCTTCGTCTAACATAGAGGCATCTAACACGCAGGCCAGCAGGAAATTCGACACTTTGGTGTTGAACGCCTCCTTATTGTCTACACACAAGACCTTCCGGAGTCCCGAACTCCCAAAGTTCTGTAAGCTTTCCACATGGTTTCGACCTTCGGGCCTTTTAGGTCTCTCTATTACGCTACACCCCAAATCCTTCAGAGTCCCCAAATCCTAGACTCCCGAAGTTCGCTACACCCCAAATCCTCCGGAGTCCCGAAGTCCCGGAATCCTGGAGTTCCGGTCACTTCACCAACCACTTTAGCTAGGTGGGAACATACCAGGGGCTGACACATAGAAGGGCCAAGGGTGACACATGTCATGTTCCAATAGGCATATAATTTCTACGAAAAGCACAAATCGAGTTTACACATGGCACATAGATCATGGGTCTACATCACCCTGGTGACTTCAGCTTGCCACATCACACCAGATTGACAACCTTCTAACATCCCTCAAATCTCACAGTCAATATCCGGCCACGTAGATCCATAGATCCACGACTAACATTACTTCACGATTCCGGCCTTCAGGAGTTTTGCGATGCAAACTCCTCTTTTCTCCCGGAGTTGGTCAATGTCGGGCTTACCACAGCCTAGATCTAACAGTTAGGAAGAGTCTCGAAGCATCCTCGAATCAACAACTTTCATTACTTCGGGCTTCAAAGCTTATCGACACACCACACCTCAAATTCCGCAGAGTGCCCAGTCTCCAGACTAAAGGATCTATCGCCACGTGCCCCCTGTATATCGACGACTGAGAGAGATCCCGAAGGATCCTTAGATCCACAGTCCACATTACTTTGCGACTCTGGCCATAAGGGGGGTTTGACGTTACAACACCCATGTCTTCCTGAAGCGGTCAATGCCGGGCTGACTACATCGTAAATCCGATGACTAGGAAATAACCCGAAGGATCCCTAGATCTACGGTCCTGGTCACTTCGCGGCTCTGGCCTTCAGGGGTTTTTGGCTTTACTACCACTCCATTCTCTCGAAACAGGACTTCGTTGAAGTATCGTGTGCAAGTCCCTCCTCTTGAATGATTGGACGGTAGGTGGGGTTCCTGAAGATCTCCCCCAAATATACGAGTCTCCTTTACTTCGTAACTTCAGCGTTTGGGGAGTTTGATGCTATGGCATCTCCATTCTCCTGAAGTGGTACTCCGCCAAAATCGTCTCTGTGTAGATTGAACGGCTGAGGGAATCCCCGAACATTCTCGATCAGTGCCTCGTGCTACTTCGCGATGGGGAGTTGGATCCTGGTTTAGTCAGTGAGATAAGTTCATCTAACCACTAGGGAAACCGCCCAACACCGGTCAACCTTACACGTAACCGTAACTCTCGTTCGCCTTCAGCCAGTTTGTGACTATTAGGGCCGACAATACTCCGAAGTCTCGGACTTCCAGAGCTCTGAAGCTAGAAGGACTTGGCTCCCTTAGGCTTAGCATAGGGTTCCTATATCTTGGTCACATGTGTCCTTCTAACTCTCGCGACTTAAGCACAAATTTCTCATTGTGAACTTGCCAAGGACATGGGCATAATATCTCGGTCGCACAGCAAGGATGTTGAAGGAAAATATCCCTGCGGAAAGGTAGATCTCCTCTTGAGAGCTAGACCCTTAACTCTTAAGACAGAAGAAGCTTAACGTGGACACTGACTTCCTTTCAGATCTATACAAACTAATGCATGAGGAGGAAGGAGAACATAAGTACCTTTTTACTGACATTTGTCCCTGCACGCTCTGAGTTGAGGTCCAATCTTTCGCTCCTTGATGAGCCCTGTAGACAAACAACAGTACAAACACTTCCTACTCTATTGATGTTAGCTTGAAAATAGATCTATCTATCAACGATAAGTTCATGTACAATTAAACACAAACTAGAAAGAAATAGGCCAAGCATGTCATATTAATGAGAACAATGACAGAAGTAGCTTACAGTCGTGGATGCAAATGCGATAGCTTCATCAAGTCCCCTTTGTCTAACCCTTGCTCAAAATATCCACAACCTGGATGATAGCAGCTTCACTGATTACTCTCCTCCAGTTCACTGTGTGTTTCGTATGAGATCATAGGTTTCATGCTTGCAATTCTTCCCCCTTCCACCATCATAGAGCCTGCTTATATAGGTTTAGAGAGGCTTAACCTCTTGAGGTATCTTTAGGGTAGGTTGAGGAATTCCCTCCTTAGATCAGGGATCTTCTGATTGAACCAAGAATTCGAATGCAACTGCTTTCCAAACTTGAAAGATCCTCCCCTTATTCTCCTCAACATATCAACTACTGCCCAGATTATACAACGCTCCCTCAAAAGGGGCATCAGGGTGCTATAACGCTCCCTAGTAGGCTCAAGGGGAGAGCCAACGCTTTAAAGATGTGTAGCGCTCCTTCAGAGGGGTGATTTGGTGCTATAACTCTCCCTAGCACCTTGTAGGGGAGCTCCAGCGCTCCTAAGGCTGATGTAGGGGAGCGCTCTCATTTAAAACCCTAGTTTAAGAGCTCCTTTCAGGTGGCCATAAATTCTTGACTTCAGTTAACCATTCTTCTTCCTCCAAATCAGGTGTTTGAGGTATTCTGAGTGTCTCTTTGGTGTCGTCATCATGGCAGTATGCTCTATTTGACATTTGCGACACTTGTGACAATTGTGAGGGACATGTGACACTTATCAAAGCGAGCAATATTGAGGTGTAACAAAGGAGTCTGAAGAAGATATCCTCTTAAGACGGACAGGGCCAAATTGATGCAATACTTTCTATCTCGGTCGTCCTACAGGTTTACGTCCCATGACACCTCGAAGGCTAAGTTGGGGCATATAGACGATCAATCAGAAGCATAAGTTCACAAGAAGATAAATGCATACATATAACGTGATCATTCAATACATAAACCATTCTAAGATGTATAAATACATGCATTCATCCATTATTCCAATTCAATGCATAGAGTATGAAAATAGTTATCAGAACCAAATAATGTGATGCGACTACTGAAATGGGTGTCTGTTTCCACCCAACCATAGCCTCAGTCACTCCTAACAGATTTACCACTGGCCACCCCCGAGCTAGACCACGATGCTATGAGAGATAATTCTTTCTTCGGGCTCAGCAATAGTCAGGGACAGAGGTTACTCTCCTCCTCCCACAGGATCTTGGCAACGGGTTCTCTCTATATCAAGCAAGGATGCCTACATGAGTACTTCCTCAGTCACTCAACACCCTCGTTTATCAGATTGTATCATAACCCTGCTAGCCACATCTTGCGACTAGAACATGTTCGTTTCTCAGTTCTTCCTCGAACTTGAGAGCTTAGGCTCTCTTATCTTCTTCTCTTCGCAATTCTTCCTCTGCCCACCATGCCTTCCTTTCTTGTCTTCCTCAACAAGATTTTGTGTGGTCTAAATTCCCAGTCTGTGGCCAGGTCTGAAATCCTCACAGATGGGCGCTCTGCCCCATCCCCTCATTAACTCTTGAGGAGGTCCTCCCACCTACCAGCCTGAATGTAATTCATTCCTAGGCCAGAGGATTGTTCTGGTCCTGAGCAATTAAATCCAGCAAGGTACTGGTTTGGTGGGGGTTATCTCAACCATTCCTGGTTCCCCTCACCATCTCTTTCATAGCATCTGTGGTCTATCTTAGCAAACCCCTCTTTCAAGAGTTATGAAACACTTATACATTTTCTCTTAATAACAAAAATTACATTCATTGACCTTTTATACAAAGATTCATCAAATCAAACATTCACACATATCGAGTTTGCCATAATCTCTTGGCCAATATAACTATATTTACAAACTGGAAAAATAGGGGTATTACAAAATGTTAAGAGAAACTATTTTTCTCATATCTTCTTATAAGTCTTTAGAAAAGCTCAATCTTATATGTATCTTTCAAACTCCTTTTCAAGAAATGTGTTTTGATGTACTTTATCTTTTTGAAATTGCTTTAAATGTCTCCTCTTTATCTTTATATATATATATATATATATATATATATATATATATATATATATATATATATATCATTTTTTTTCTTTCTATTTCTTATGGGTTTCAACAAAATTTGTGAAGCGAACAACATCCTGCAAATTGGAAGATGCTTTACATTTGGACCAGAAATAATCTATTAATATATATTAATATGAATACAATTGGAATAAATATAAACACTTTCTCTCTAAATTTTCCCTGTTTTCTACCCCTGTATTATCCCTTTGTGGTTCTATATTTAGTCGCATCTCTATGATCACGACCTCCTAGATTCACATATTGGCATATGCTCATCTTTATCTATATCTTCACACCATGAGCCCAACTGACCGCGGTCCCTTTCAATACTTAGGCAATTATCAAACCACTGGGTCCCGAGTTTGCGATATCCAACACTTATGTACCCTATTCCTTCATATACTTCTTGCACCCAAAAAACTTCGTGATATGCAATTTATGCTTTTACTAGTGAGAACTCACCAGGGGTTCAAAACGATTGGCATTAATACACGAACAATAGATGTTGTTCTGTGAAATACTTGGCCCTTTATCCCTTTTCTTATTCTCGTCTATTATCGCTTTCTAGTTATATACTTAGTCACCTTTCTATGATCGCGCGTTCCAGGGTTGGCAGGCTGACAGATTTTCATCTCCATATATATCCTCACATTACTAATCTGGTCGACCGTTGTTCCTTTCCATACTTAGCCAATTTTATGGCTGCGGTTGTCGGGTTGGTGCTTTCGAACTCTATTGCTTATTGTTCTGTGATATACATCTTGCACTAAAAACTTTCGTGATCTACAATTCCACCATAGACTCCTTGAACTCACAAGCTTCACTCTACCAGGGTTCACAAATGTTTCAAATCATTTGTCGCTACGACCGTCGTTCCTTTCTATACTTAGGTCAAATTTTCCACCTGTTCTATGATATACATCTTGCACCCAAAAAATTCTCTGATCTACAATTCCACCCCGGGCTCCTCCAACTCGCAAGGTTCACTTTATCTGAATTCATAAAAAGTTTCAAACCATTTATGGCTCTCTTCCATCCCTGCCACAATCATGCCCTACCCAATGCACATTAATTATTCCGGCCTCTAAATTAACTTCCATTGTTCTGTGACCTACAAATAGCACCCAGACCTCCGCTATATACAAATTGACTTCCGAACTCCAACATCTTCCCCTCTTCTGTGTTACACATTGTGCATTCAGATATTTCGAGTGATACAATTTGAACGTCGGGGCCTCACGTCTTCTGGAGAGACATTGTCACCCTATTTTGAATCCTCGGGTTGGCGGGTTCACGAAATCTCCAGTTCCTAGTCACTGTTTCCTGTGCTGACCATCTTCGTACTTCTTTCCAAATATGCAACAACAAAGGTTTAATGCTAACACGCCATCATGTAACAACTTTAAAGATCATCATTAATAAGAAAAATCCTCGAGGACTAACCATCCCTATAGAACTTGTCTAGAAATATGCAGAGCATATCTTACCAGCTAATGGGAAAGCTATTAAAAATTTCAATATATTAGCGAAAGCAAGTCCCGGCCACCATTTCCCTATTCCATACTTGGACACTTTTTTGATTGATGGTTTCCGGATTGATGGCCTCAAAATTGTGTTTTGAATCTTCTGTGACTTGCAAACAGTGCTCGGAGTTCCGCGATATACAATTTGTGTGCTAGAATGCCCCATCACGAGCTCGAGCATCCGTCGTTCCTTTCAATACTTAGCCCCAAGTTGGTTGTATCTCCATGGCATGGTACATTTACTGTGTATCGAGTCCCGCCTACCGTTTCCTTGTTCCATACTTAGACACTTTTTTTATTTCAGGTTCCCGGATTGACGGGATCAAGATTGTGTTTCCAATGTTCCACGACTAGTAAACAATACCCGAAGTTTCGTGATATACAATTTGTCCGAAGGAATGCACCATCATGCCCTCTTCCTTGTTACAATTTCTACGGTCAACACTCCCGAGAGATATAATTCGACCCTTGGGCCCTCACCTCTGTTGGTTGTATCTTGTAGCCCTATTTCAAAGCATCACCAACCACTTTCGATAATTAGCAATTCCTTAGTTGTTGTTCCATGTCCTCTACACCTTCCTACTTCTTTCTGGATATGCAATTGGAAAGCTTTAATGTTAACACTTCGTCATGCATAAATCTTAAACATGTGATTAATGAGCGAAAGGCTCGAGGAGATCTCCCACACTTCTGCCATATACAAATTGACTGTCGGACTCCCATATCATCTTCTCTTCCGTGGAACACATTTTGCACTCTAGTTCCAAGACATACAATTTGACCCTTGAGAAGTCATGTCTCCCGAGGAACCATTGTCACCCTAATTCTGAAGCCCGCCCAACCACTTTCCATACTTTCCCATTTCATAGAATCTCTTTTGTGGATCCTCGGGTTGGCGGGTTCACGAAATATCCAATTCTTAGTCACTGTTTACTGTGCCCGCCACCTTCACACTTCTTTCAAAGTATGAAACAACCAAGGTTTAATGCTAATAGTTCATCATGCAACAATCGTACAGACCGTCAATAAAAATCAAAAGCATCAACGAGACAATGAAATTTAAATGAAGCTTGACTCCTCGAATTTAAATGAATTTATTTTCTCTTTTCTGCCCAGAGACATGCAGAAAATATCTTGCCACACAATGGGATATATATTACAAGTTTCATTATATTAGCAAAAACGAATCCACCCAGTCATTTCCCTATTCCATAATTGAGCCACTTTTTCGACTACAGGTTCCCGAATAGGCGAGCTCACATTTGCACTTCCATTGTTCCGTGTCATACAAAAATTACTTGGACTTCCGCGATATAAAAAGTGCCTTCTGGACTGTCCCATCATGCCCTCTTCCGTGTTATATGTTTTGCACTCAAAAATTTATGAGACATACAATTTGACCCTCAGGCTCTCACCTCCAACGGTTGTACCTTGTAACCCTATTTTGAAGCCTGCCCAACTGCTTTCGATAATTAGACACTCCTTATTTGCTCTTTCCCATCCCTGCCACCTTCGTACTTATTTCTTAATATGCAATTAGTAACCTTTCATGCTAACAACTCACCATGCAGGAACCGTCAACATTGTCATTAATGAGCAAAACGCTCGAGGAGATATCCCATTAATACACATTTAACCAAGATCTGCAGTGAGTTATATTATCCCTTCCGATTGTTCATCTCAAACACGGGTCATTGCATTGGTCTGTTCAGAAAATTTTCAATCCTTAATTTCTCATTGCCATACCCTCCATGTTTGCACCTCTATGTATGCAATTAGTAGTCTTTAATGCTAACAATACATCATGCAACATGTGTCGAAATTGTCATTAATGAGCGAAATTCTCAAGGAGATCTCCCATTCACATGCATTGGACCAACATTTGCACAGGGTTAGAATATACCTTCCAACTCTTCATTTCAAACATCGTCTGAAGCAAATCAATGTTCTCGTAAATTTATGGCAACAACTCGACAACAGTTTTGTGGAGATACGATGAATATATTTGGACTTGAGGACCAAAACTTCTAGTGGTCCACGCCATACTCTTACTATTCATCCCGTTGTGGCCAGAATGAAGTGATTTGGAAATCTGGAATCTCTCATGCAGGCTACGTCCCTGAGGTTTTTGACTGTAAGGAGGTGGTCTCTTGGTGTGTTGAAAAGTATATTTCAAGCCAAAGAATTATTCCAGTACGCAACCATTCTCCTGTTTCTTTGTCACCTCGGGTCTTCCACAATATGTTAAGATTGTCAGAGCCAACATGGACCTTCTGAGGACAACACTGCAAACATTTCCTAGAAAAACATGATAACGGGTTGGACCTCTTACCCGAGTTCCTCGAAGACCCGAAAATAGTTCCTGAAGATATCACAAAGTTGCAGGTCAGTTCCTTTAGAAATCCATTCTGGGAAATTGCTTGGTTGTTTAAAAGAATAACAAGACATGAATCCACGACAAGCATTTCCCATATAGTTATTTATATTTTGTACTGCAAAGTCAAGGAACAATTCATTTTCGATTGGCAGAAGCTAATTTCCATTGAAATTTGTTTCCAACTGTCACGATTCAAAGAATCAAATAAATTTTATATGTCCTACTTGATTTTCGCAATAGTGCATTGTTGTCCGTTTCCAAAGTTGTCTATGTCCAACAAAATAAACTATCAATTCGACCCAGTAACATTCTGGTACTAGGCCTTGTGGAGGCACAAGGCCTCCCATTGTTTTTATGAGGTTTTTAATGGCTTTGTATCGGTTTTCAAAGATTTATTGTTAGGAAAGGATGCTCCTCGGATGTCTTGCCAGGAAACCAAGTTTTTGGATAGGAAGGGGACACTTGAACAAAAGGAAAATTACAGTGTAAGCGCAACTGAATTGTACAGACAACATGGAAAAGGCTCTAGCGACAAGAATGTCCAGTCCACGACCAACACTCCCAAGAGCACGACGTCATGGAGCATCGCTTCAATGACCCACCCCAGTAAGAAAGCAACCCATAAATCTTCAAACGAAGGAGGAGATAAGAACCCTCCTCACAATTGAAAGTGAGCACATGCAACTCAGAACTTCAGTGGGTGCCCTGTTACAAAAAGTTGACCCACCCGCATACATGATGCACCATAGTTCCACAATGGAAATAGTTGAGACCGATGTTTTTGACGAAGATGAATCTTTCATATTCCAGAGCGTTGTTTTTTACAGTCAATCTAAAAATTTAACCATTGAAAAGAGAGATGCAACAAATAAGAAAGACAAATCTCGTATAGAGATTAACTTTAGGAAAATGCAGTCGTCCCAAATCTTTGTATTTCACCGCGCAACCGTTTATGCTCTTGATGATTCCATTGGAGGAATTGAAGCAGAGAATTTCAGACTGGACGATCGAATCAAGGAATTGGAGGAGGCTTTCATTTCTACCCCAGTGTTTGCCAGTCCTTTAGAAAAAACCGCGCTTGCTACCCCTGCAGCCAAGTTAAAAGGATCCTCCAGCCTCCTCACATCATGTAGATCCTTTGTAGAGAAGAACATCAACAAAAGAATGTAGCTAATTATTGAAGCTTGGGAAACATCACAAAATATAGCTTCCTTTCGAAAGAGGGAAAATGATTTGCACGGACATTTGCAGACAAATTTAAAAAATGAAGAACATTTCTATGAACAGATGGTGACCCCTTTTTCCAACCATGCCATCAACAACTTGGATCTAAAAAGAAGACAAGAGGATCTCCCCTCCCCAAAGCGGATCAAAAAATTAAAAGCATGTTGGAAAAAGAAAGTTAAGAACCTGCAACTCATTGTTGAATCATGTGAACAAGCCATATAAGAGAAAGAAGAATTGTTCAGAAACCTGACCCAAATAGACTTATCCAGAAGTACCAACGAGGTTCAAGACCCAAACTTAATCCTCAAATCCTTGTCCTCGACCAAACAAGCCTTCGATGAACAACTTGATATTTTAAAGGGGTTGTCTTTAGAAAAGTTTTACGACATCCTTGAATATGGTGAAGATGAGGTTGAGAACTGGCTAGTGGATTATTCGACACACAATGAAGAGATTAAACAGGCTCTGCATAGTATTTCTGGGGATCTAAGGAAATTATAAAATGAGCTTTTCGACATAGAAATCCAAGATGAAATCAACGTGGCCCCCATGAGAAGCTACATTGTAGAATGGTTCCAACGAAGAATGGACAAGCTCATCGACGAAGGGCAACAACCGGTTGGCATGATTCTAGTGGCCATCGACGACAACAACAAAAATACATCATCTTCATAGTAAGTCTATACTGATCACATCTTGTTTTCTTTATCATTCAGGTTATTCTACCTCTTTAAATAGAAATCTCTAACCAAAGACTCATAACTTCCAATTTCTTCTTTTCAGGTCTTCCTCTCTACCGCGCGCACTTCTTCTTTCTACAGTCCTATTTCTTGTACTTATTTCTTTTTTGGTCCGTGGGAGCCCCAATCCCAATATATATGACAAATGCATTTAAATTTCCAGCAATATGGAACAGATTCCAGAAATATGTAACAAACATTATTAATTTTTGATAAATTTCAAAGAATATTAATTCGAGAATGCTAATTTTTTTTTCCTTCAACTATGTTGGATGTCATAAAATTGTGTTTATTATATTTTAATGTTTAATGTGTGTCATTCCTGATCCTTTTTTCCAGGAACCTTTATTGCAAGGAATTATTAATTTTTTATAAACTTCAAAGAAAACTAATTCGAGAATGCTAATTCTTTTTTCCTTCAACTATGCTGGATGTCAGGAAATTATGTTTATTATATTTGAATATTTAATGTGTATGCTTTCTGGTCCTTTTTCCATGAACCTTTATTGCAAGTCATTGGGACAAAAATATTCTAAGTCCCATGTGTGAACTATACACACCCTAGGTAAAATCTGCCCTGTTCGCATATTAACCTTGAGGGTCATCTACCAACCCAATGTCTTGTGGCTGGTACAAGTCATCCTCTGCATGGATACCACTTGTACTTCAAGTTGCTTCCCACATATCTCTACTCGGCCCTGCCGTAGCAATGCATTTATTCTCATTCCAACCTGACAGGGACTACACTGCCATGCAACATTTGTTAAAACTAAAATATCATCAGATCTTACTACATGGTCATCTATTACTAAAAAACATTTTATTAAAGCTTTCCATATACATTTTGTTATGATTTTTCTTTGAATTTTTTTATCTAATCTAAAAAGAAAATTGGAGCATTGTATTTTTTGTTGTAAAATATCTCTCCATAAATCTTTTTTTCCAATACTTTCCAAAAAATATTTGCTACTAAAAACAAATCACACAAACAAGAAACATGCCCGTCTTTTAGACGATAACCTGCATATTCATGTAGCATCGCAATTGTATTTCATTTGGCTAATGTGATGTGTTTTTTGCATTTTCCAAATCATTCAAAATTTATGCGCAACTTTTCAATGACGCAATTTCAATATTAATTTATATTTCAATTTCATTGCAATTTTAACTTTTATGGTTAATTTTAATTATTTATTATCAATTTTAATTTTAATTCTAAAATTAATTTTATTTTTTACTATTCAAAGTTTTAAATTTTCTCTGGATTTTAATTTTATTTTGTTTTTTATTCCCAATTTCATTTCAATTAATTTTAATTTTAGTTTTTTGTAATTTAATTTTTATTTTTTATTTTTTATTTCTAATTTAATTTTATCATCATTTTAATTGTTAATCATGCTAAAGCATTAGACTATAGCAATGGGGTTTTGAGTTGACTATATTGACTATGATTAATATTATTTTTTATTTATATTTATATTTTTTATTTTAGTGATTAATGTTATTTATATTGATATTTCTAATCTTTAATCTCTAATTTAATTTTATCATCATTCTAAGTGTTAGTCCTTCCCAAAGGCATGGGACTATAGCAATTGTTTTTGCCTTGATCAAAAAATTATCATTTTGTTTTCATAATTTAACTTTGTTGTGAGCGATTCAATTTGATTTCATGTCTTCTGATTGATCCTACAAAACAAGATCTTATTGTTGGGTTGGCGGTGGGAATTTAATAAGAAATTTAATTATGCAGTTGTAGCRSATGCTTGGAAGGGGTGCATGTAYGAGTGTCAAAGTTTCGAGAYGATCTYAGTKTTTGAAGCTTACCATTGTGTYAGTTATTGAATGGGGACATTGAAAGTCGTGGGGAGAGAATATGCAAATGTATTTATTATACAATATATAGAAATATTTTAATAAATATATATATATATATATTATTCTCTCCCGAGTCCTCTTTAAACTTAGTACGATCCATAAATTTTGAAGGGGTTTATATGTATTGTATGACATGACTTTGTGTGGGGGATTTTATGGATTGCAAGGAGTTTTAATTGAGTTCTTTTGTTTTAAATAATTGTTGAGTTCTTTGTGTTTGATCATGATGTAGTGTGCTACGAGCCAGAAAGATAAGGTTCTTTGGAAGTTGCAAGTGTTGCAACCAACGACTTGCAAGAAATGAATTTGGGATTCTACAAATCTATGTTAGAGGGTAAGAAATCATGTGCATCTACTATCTTGCTTTGAACCATCTTGGTTTCATATCAATTTATCAGACAAGTGCAAGTAGTTCCTCTTGTGCATAGTGCAATTACCCGTGTTTTGTTGCTCACTGGAATGGTGGGCTGTAATGTTTTTTGGGTGTGTTGTATATGCAAAAAGAGAATTGGGAGCTCATTACTGTTTTGTTTTTTTTTCATAAGAAAGTTAATATGATGAGGGGATTTTGCAGAAATTATGTAGGCTGAAAACAATCAAAGGTGTGCAGGGAAAAACCCTCATACATAGTGCAGTTACTTCTGGTCTACTACTAGTTGGAATGGTGGAGTGGAATTTGTTTTATGTGTGGTGTGTTTTATATGTCAGATAGAAATGGGGGTTGATTATTTTTTTCTTTTCAGAGGCAATTTAAGTGGGTCATGGGTTCTTACAGAAAGTGTGTATACCAAAAACAATTTAAGGTTAACAAGAAAAAAAGCATGATGATTTGAGGCTGTGTTTTTTACTTTGTCTTTGGGTTTCCAAATGCGTTTATCCACCTTCTTCTCTGTTATAGTTTAGAAAGACAAAGTTGTTGTCAATTTTCAAGTGTTTTGGCTTGCAAGTTGTTGGAGTTGTGGTGTTGGGCTTCTACAAATCTATGTTAGAGGGTAATAAATCATGTGCATTGCATGTTATATTCTAAGGAAGATTAGAAACAAATTCTTATTTTGTGTTCATAGATATGGATATTCACTTATGTTTCTTGGATAGATGCAATTAATTTGTGTGCTTGTTGTCTAATAGTATATGCTTCATGCATAGTGCAGGTGTTGTGTTTTATTGGAGTTTTGTCTGGTGTTTATTTAACCCTTTTGTCATTCATCATATATGCAAAAATGTATGTGTTGATAGCTCTCTTTGAATTTCATTTACATTTGAAGATGCAAATATATCCATTTTCTGAAAGACATGTCTTGATGTCAGGAATATTGTGATGTGCAATGTGTCGTTGCTAATATGTGAAGACATTTTCTTTGACGATTTTTTGCATACTGCATAGTTGTATCTTTCGTGCTTTCTGCAAGTTTTTTCCTGGCATAGTGAACATTTGGTTTGTTTTCAATTCCTTCGTGGAGAATTGATACCAATTCTCTAGCATCCCTGCATTGTGATGCTTTCGTACATTGGCTCTTGCAATAGCTCTGGATGATAGATTTTTGCCATGTTGTCCAAATCTTTTTGCTATGAACATATGCGGGCACTTGGTGCAATTATGTCTTTTGCATTTAAGATGCAAATAGCTGCATTTTTTGAAATATATGTCTTAATGTCAAGAATCTGATGCAATTTTTGCAAGAAATAGGGTCCTAGTTCATATTGATATGTTTGCAATGCGTATATATCTATGTTGTCGAGACAAATCGAGAAATGATATATTGATTCATTCTTCTCTTCAATGGGTCGAGTAACATAAATGCAAGGGATAGTTGGAATGCATCAAGCAAAGTGTGTGCAAGATTATATGAAAAAGTTCATCCAATCTAAAAAGATGATTCCTTTGTAGAAGATGATCAATATTGTGTTGTGCAATGCGCTCCTACTTATGTGCGAAGATTGTTTCTTTCACAATTTGCCTGCATCCTACACTACTGTATTTTTTGTGCTTTGTACAGGTTTTTTTCCTGACACAATGAACATTTGGTCTGTTTTCAATTCCTGTGTGGATAATTGATACTAATTCTATGACATCCTTTCATTGTGGTGCTTTCGCACGTTGGCACTTGAAACAGTTCTCGACCATGGATATTTTCCCCATGTTTTTGAGAGGCTTTTGCTATGAACATATGTGGGCACTCAATGTAGTTATGTCTTCCACATGTCCTCTCTGCACAGAGGCATATCGCCAGCGCAACCACAAGTTGTGTATTTCACAATATTTATGAGGTGAATTTATACCATTTATCATGGTGCACATAGCTAGTACAAGCAACATATGCAACACTTGGGTATTTTCAATGTTTTTGTGGAGAATTTATGTCATTGTTCATCGTGCAATTCTGCACCTCCACATTGTTGGAATATTCAAGAAAACTAAGAGAGGGGGGTGGGGTGAATCGGTATAGAGTTATTACAACAATTTTGACCTTCAAGCACTACATAAACATTAACCATTAATCATGTCATTCATCATCACATAAACTCATACACATTGCACACAGATTTTTACATGGAAACTGTTAGCAACAATTCTTGTCTTGGGCCCGAGAGCATCCAGAGCTGCAGGTTGCACGAAGAACGCCAAAGCGTAGCACGTAAAGCACCATTTCAGGCTAAAAATCAAGTGAGCGGGCGAAATTATGTTGTCAACGGCCCAGATTCATCTATAAAAGAAAATCGATGGTCGGCAGGAAACCACGGTTAACGAAGTTGCGTCGAGGTTAGTGAAATGGATAGCGCCCATATTATGTGCAGGGAAAGATAGCAGTCGTCCATCTAGAAGACGTGTGGCACGGGATCTAGTCGCATCGGCGTTTTGACATTCGGGGATTCGAAGGGTGAAGGTTCCTTGTTGTCCTATGTCTTGAAACCCCGAACCCTAAAAGCACCAAAGGCGCCCAAAGTAGGGCCCGCAGTATTACGGGGCAATCTCAGTCGTCCACCCACAGGAGACACCTGGCGCGCGATTAGGTTCCTCTTCGTTTCGCCCATCGCGATTCCAAGGCTCAAGGTACAACATCGTCGGGAGATTTCAAAACCGTCAGATCTAGAGGGACGCGTGGCGCCAGATTAAGCCGTCTTGTCGTTTCGCTCATCGCAATTTCAAGAAGCAGGGATAAACCCCTTCCTATTTACGAACGTCGAAAGCGCCTTTGAGAGTAAACACAGGGTCACATCCTGTGGTCAATGGGGAAAGAAAGAGCTACACAAAAGGGGCCAAAGGCGTCAGGTTTCAGTCACAGAGAGGCCCGTCACGACCTCCAGTTACCATCGGGACTAACCTCGATCCTGGTCTGCGCTTGGAGTAAATGAAGACAAGAAGGGGTGGTTGAAACCTCTCCTCATTCGCTAAGTGTGAGGTATGGAGGGTCTGGAAAGCGGTCTGCTTGAGGGGATCCTGTGTACCCGTTTTCCAGAGAAGTCATGCTAAGTTCTCAACTAGCCGAAGGAGGTCTGGACACGCTAGCTCAGTTTTTAATGGTTCAGCTACTCCCCTTACAGGAGCCATGCGCAGTTAAAGTGGCGTTTGAAGAAGGATATCAGTACGAGTTTGACTGAAGGGACACCAAGCCTTGGGTGGCTGGGCACGCCTCTGTTAGGCGAATTTCTCTGAGTATATAAAATCAGTCTTTGTATTTTGTAAAGTATCGATGGGAGAGCGGAGCTCCCGATTGTAATGTTTTAACAGACACTCTAGTTCTCTAGTTATGCATCTGTATGTAAGATTTCTTGTTTAATGAAAGACAGTTTCCTTATTCCATCTAGTTTTCATCTCATATTGAGGGAGTTCATGATTGACTGATTCACATGAATTATTGCAGTTGTGTTATGATAAAAGGATTTATTGTGGCACTATTGTATTCTCTGGTTTTCTGCGTTTGAATGTAAGAAGATCTCGTGTTTAAATGCATTCTCCTATAGTCTGCTAGAAACCTGGTGTTGACAATAGACCTTTTCATCTCTCTGATACAAGTCTTCCCTCTACTCACCCTTACTACAACTCATTGTCTGGAGTATGTCTAAGACCTCACTTGCCCATGCATGCCTGGCCTAGTTTCGGAGTTGAAACAATATCATCTGAGTTTACTTCCATTCGATCACCTCTTTCATACACAAATCGTGACATAAAACTGATGGGCGTCGGGCTCTGCTCCTGCTGGAATCCAGAAGTGACTTCTGACACTAACATTTCTAGTGCCGTTGCCGGGGATGAAGTTGAAAATTTTCCCCGGGATTGAACGACAACGATTAACTAATTTTGAAGGTGCATCAAATATCAGAATTATCAAGATTGCTACTGTGCAACTGGTGACTCCACTGTGGTGACTCCATTGTTTCCACTTCACTGTTTCAGCTATGGCTACTGTTGGCACACCTGAAAGATAACCCAGAGGAGATTTCTCGAGAAGGTTTCAGTGGTTGTTTTCTCAGCCTAAGAAGCTTCCTGGGGTAACGACAATGTTAAGATCTAGCCTTTGATGGTGAACAAGGACTAGGCACATTTGAAGCTGCGCATCTTTCACCTGGCGACTCCATGATTCAAGGATCGATTGGTGGCTCCACTGGTTCAATATGGAGAAAATTTTGTCTCAAAGGTTTTCTTTCTGTGACTTTTCTCAGATAGCTGGTTTTCCTAATGCACTTCCTGATAGAGACATATGGGAAAATTTCCTCCCTGAATTTCACGCAAAGAGTTGGGAGGTACCAGCTAAGCATTTACTGGACTTTCATGAGGTTATTCATTGACTTAATATCATGAATGAAGATGTCCAAATTAATCTCTTCAAGTATTCATTGAAGGGAGCTGCTCTTGAATGGTGTCAGTCTCTTCCTGCTGCAAGCATCCGCTCTTTAATAGGTTTTCATACAGCTTTCAATTCATTTTGTAAAGATTATTTTCCAGCTGATTGTTTGTATGAAAACTGTTATGAGGAGTTTTCTTCGCTTCATGAAGCCTCTGCTGGCCCTGAAGACCAGGTCCATGATGAAGCTTTTACTATGGAGGAAATCATTTTCCAGGAAAATATAGGGGTGTTGAATGATATTAATTGTGTTAGCCCTAGAACGGAAGCATCTGACATTATATCAGATGCCTCTATTCTTTTAGATATTCATAACGATCAACATGCCTCTTGTGGAAATTGTGAGTTTATAGAGAAAATGTGGTCCATGGTAGATGACTCACCTAGATATCGGGTTGAAGTAGATGTTCCTAGCAGCTCTGCTCATGATGACAAAGACCCTCTCTTTTTAAAAGAGGGGTTATTTGTGGAAGAGGATTCTTCTCTTTTCCTCCAGGGGGTTTATCACGATATATTTTTACCTGGGATTAAAGAGAAAAAGATTATGTATGAGCAGCCAGAACCAGTAGGTCCCACTATCCCTAAAACGAAAAAAATTTACGGGATCACTTTTCTGGAGGAGGATCATATCAATGAAGGACACCCCCTTTTTGATGTATATTATAGTGATGATGAGCAGCAAGTTTATCCTTCATTTGATCACTATAAAGATACTGAAGAGCCAGTCAACAAGCAGAACCACCCCATGGTCCCTATTTATGATGAATATGAATCAGACCTGGGGGAGAGCCAAGAACAAGAGCAGAAAGAACCAGTGGAACAGGTGACTTCCTGCCCGGAGCCCACCCATTCACCTATGCAGACTCATGAAGTTTAGCCCTATAGGAATAGTTGTGGAGTAGAGCAGGCCTCCTGCTACCCTTTTCACAGGGCTTGCCACTCATTCTATGATCCTGTCAGTGAGTACATGGAGTGGCATGTCCTTTATGCCTTGGAGCCACCCTATTCCATATCAACTTCACCCCGTGAGGAGAATTTTAAGAGTGTAGCCGTTATGCTGTCACGGTTACACCATCTGTTGGTGATCATCGATAGAAAGAAAGAGCTTCCCTTCATGAAGTTACTTGATTGTTTATGGTGGAAGTCTGCTTTCACCTAGCCCCATGTAAAGTGTTTTATTAGTTTAGGATTGTATATAAATAAGCTCCTTTGAGCATGTATCTTTATTTTGTTGCTTTTATTTTTCGGCCTGTATTTTTAGTAGTGGGATGTTTTGAGCCTGACTCCATAGCCCAACAGCAAGGCACTGAAGCTACGGAATGAGTTCTTAGAGCATCATAGGGATGACTCTATCCCCCATGGAGCCTAATGTTAGCAAAAATTATTGTCTTGGGCCCGAGAGCATCCAGAGCTGCAGGTTGCACGAAGAACGCCCAAGCGTAGCACGTAAAGCCCCATTTCAGGCTAAAAATCAAGTGAGCGGACGAAATTATGTTGTCAATGGCCCGGATTCATCTATAAAAGTAGATCGACGGTCAGTGGGAAATCACGGTTAACGAATTTGCACCGAGTTTAGCGCAATGGATAGTGCCCATATTATGTGCAGGGAAAGATAACAGTCGTCCATCTAGAAGACGCGTGGCGCAAGATCTAGTCGCGTCGACATTTCGACATTCGGGGATTTGAAGGGTGAAGGTTCCTTGTTGTCCTATGTCTCGAAACCCCGGACCTCGAAAGCATCAAAGGTTCCCAAAGTCGGGAAGTATTACGGGGCAATCTCAGCCATCCACCCGCAGGAGACACCTGGCACGCGATTAGGTTCCTCGTCGTTTCACCCATCGTGATTCCAAGGCTCAAGGTACAACATCGTCGGGAGATTTCAAAACCGTAAGATCTAGAGGGACATGTGGCACCAGATTAATCTGTCTTGGCGTTTGGCTCATCGCAATTTCAAGAAGTAGGGATCAGCCCATTCCTATTCATGAACGCAGAAAGCGTCTTTGAGAGTAAACACAGGGTCACAGCCTGTGGTCATTGGGGAAAGAAATAGCTGCGCAAAAGGGACCAAAGGCATCGGGTTCAAGTCACAGAGAGGCCCGTCACGACCTCCAGTTGCCATCGGGCCTGACCTCGATCCTGGTCTGCGCTTGGAGTAAATGAAGACAAGAAGGGGTGGTTGAAACCTCTCCTCATTCGCTAAGTGTGAGGTATGGAGGGTCTGGCAAGCGGTTTGCTCGTGGGGATCCTGTGTACCCGTTTTTCCAAAGAAGTCATGCAAATTTCTCAACTAGCCAGAGGAGGTCTGCACACGCTAGCTCAATTTTTAATGGTTCAGCTACTCCCCTTACAGGAGCCATGCGCAGTTAAAGTGGCGTTTGAATAAGGATATCAGTACGAGTTTGACTGAAGGGACACCAAGCCTTGGGTGGCTGGGCACACCTCTGTTAGGCGAATTTCTCTGAGTATATAAAATCAGTCTTTGTATTTTGTAAAGTATCGATGGGAGAGCGGAGCTCCCGATTGTAATGTTTTAACAGACACTCTAGTTCTCTAGTTATGCATCTGTATGTAAGATTTCTTGTTTAATGAAAGACAATTTCCTTATTCCATCTAGTTTTCATCTCGTTTAAATGCATTCTCCTACAGTCTGTTAGAAACCTGATGTTGACAACAACCCTTTGCATCTCTCTGATACAAGTCTTCCCCCTACTCACCCTTACTACAACTCACTGTCTGGAGTATGTCTAAGACCTCACTTGCCCATGCAGGACTGGCCTAGTTTCGGAGTTGAAACAATATCACCCGAGTTTACTTCCATTCGATCACCCCTTTCATACACAAATCCTGACATAAAATTGATGGGCGTCGGGCTCTGCTCCTGCTGCAATCCATGAGTGACTTCTGATGCTAACAGAAACCCAATTAGGAGAAAACTATGGAAACTTTTCTTAAGTAGTTTCAAGATTTTACAAGCACCAACTTGAAGGAAGCACCCACTCCCTGAGTTTTCTAGAACCTACTGGAAGGATACACCAATCCCCTTAGAATATTTTAAATGATGATACAAGATCAAATCAACCTTCAAATACAATCCCAAAATCACTTCTTAAATCTGTGTACAAAACTACTCAGAACTGTACCTCAAATCTGCAAACTTGTAAGATTTGCCATGAGCTCAATTTTTTGTTTCTGATTATGAAACTTGGACCCCGTATATTAGGATTCGTTATCCTTCTAATTCAACAAGTGGAATTCAATTTGGACTGACTAAGCTTCATATATAACTGTTTTATCTCGAACACCTGTTTGGGACTAGTTTTTGAATTAGTCAAAAACTCTAACTTCCAACAAGTATAACTCTATACCTATAATGAATTATGATCCAAAACTTTTACCCAATATTATTCGATATCTTCTATGAAATTCCTCCAATTTTATCTCCTTGAATCGTTCCCCTAAAAACATTATAGCGAAAAATGGAAAGATGACTTATTTTGAAGAAGAAAATCCTAGTTTTAAAAACCTCAACTTCCACTGAGTATAACTTCAAACCTGTAATGAGTCAAGACCTGAAATTCATACCCAAGATTCTTCACTATCTATTCTGAAACACCTCCAAGTTTTTCTATCTGAATCATTATATAAAACAACTTATATAAAAAATTCCAAGATGACCTTAACGAAAACCCTAGAACAAATCATCAGAAGACTTTGTATTCCCTTGGAATTTCACCCTTATTCACTTTATCTTCCCTTGGAAATTTTCTCCTCTAGGATGAAATTCGCTCCTCTTCCTTGGATGGTTTGAATTGGTGTGATGCAAATGTCGAATGAAGCTCCTTTTATTTATATGAGTTTTCTCCACATGAGGGGGTGCGACCAAGGGTCACAACTTTTGGGTTACACCTCTTCCTTAAGTATGACCGACCTTATGGGCTTCTTTTTTTTTTACTTTAGGGGATTCTTCTCTTGGGTTTTGGGGCTTCTTTACTTGGATTTAGGGGTCTCTTCACTTGGTTTCTTCAAGGATCCATTTGTGTACATCTCAAAGTGGGCATGTGGAAAAAACCACATGCTATCTCATCCTGTGAGAGCCATGCTTAAAAGCTACACCATAAGGGGACCAATTTGGATTTATATACACTTATGTCAAGGCTCCTTCAAGGCTCTTCAAGGATTTTTCAAGTGGACACATCATCATTACTTTTAGGGGCTTCTGGGATTTGCTTTAGGTCTTGTTCTAAGGTTGACATCAATGGAAACAAATTTTCCAACACATAGTTGTGTGGAAGCTTTTTCTATGACCATGTCTTCAAAGTCTACATAGGTATTTGTTGTGTGTGTCCGCATTGGGTGCAACTGTGTCACTGGCATAGGAAAGACTTGGTCTATTTTCAAGCTTTGTGTTGGATGATCCATGGTTTTGATGCTCACAAGATGTTATGCTTCAGTGGGTCCTCATTTGTAATAGTTCCACACTTTTTTGTGACAATCTAGGTAATTTGGAGGAAGGCCGAGTCACTTTTGGAGCATTGACTTTTCTCAGATTTTGAAGGAAATGAAAATGATTTAGGAGTGGTGCAAAGTAAATGTCTCGATTTTCTATGAAGTGTGTGTTAGTTTATATTTATGTTTAATTGTGTTCAAGAGGTTGTTCATGTGTCTAGAAAAGACACATTAGTAAATACACACTATGCACTTGGTCTTGAAGCAATATGAGCTCTCTAATTTATTTATGTTTTGAAAATTTTGTGTTGTAATTCCTTTATACCTATCATTTTTTCAGGTTGTGCAGATGCTTTTGTTGATGCGATATTGCGATGCTCTTCACAGACATGTGTTTTACAAAGGGATTTCTTAGTCTATTTTCAATACTCGTGCAGAAAATCCATGCTTTCAACCCTTTAACCAAGATTTCATATTGGTTATGTTCTGGAATTGTCGTGCTTATATGCCTCTACAATTCTACAGTCAACATAACTATACTTGGTCTATTTAAGAAGGTATATTTTTAAGCCTTGTGTGGAGAACCAACATGTGTCATCCTCGTGCATTGATGCATTTTCACACTTCCACATTTCAAATAGTTTTGCATTAGTGATTTGACGAGCAAAGTAATTTGCAAGATAGGTCACCTATTTATAGTAAATTTATTTGCTTCTATTTAAGAGGAAAGGGCAGGCATGTAGAAGAAGTGTGAAGAAAATGTGTTTCTTATGTGTGGACTGCTTGATGGTTTTTTATTATGGTTATTGTTATTCGAAAGGCGGTCGATATATGTGTAAAAGAAATTTTAGCGGATTGGAATCCCACACTTGGCCTTGGGGCAATCTCAGCTCTATAATCTATTTATCTTTGACAATTTTCTAGTCAAAAGTGGTTTTGGTTGGCGACTTTTGAGGTTGGATGGAAGGTTTTTCCATCGCCATATCTGTGCACTTCGCATAGCTATGCCTCTGGCACAATAAACATTTGGTCTATTTTCAAGACATGGACAGAACATTCATAGCATCTGGCCTTCTACAGTTAGGAAGTTCCCTGACAATAGTTATTGGAGACACTGAAAGTATTCATGTAGTAAATTGTTTTTATCCAATGGTCTGTCAAATCAGTTTATGTATCTGACAAATGTGTGCAACCAGTTTCTTTGCTTGTTTTTAATATGTGTTGTGTCGATGGACATAGTTGAATCTAATACATAGAAAGACTGCTAATCTTGACATCTAACATCGTGATTGATATATGTTCCAAAATATTCCATTGTTACTGCTTCATAATTTGTCGTTCATTCATTATGCAATTACTTCGTTTCATTGAAATTTGCATTGGTATTCATGTGATGTTTAAACAAGCCAATTTTATTCTTTTTTATCTGTATTGCTCGATGAAATAGTGAAATGATTTTTTTTGGGGATGTGTCATATATGCCAAGTAAAATTAGTAGATACTTATGGTGGCTTTGATGGTAGCTAATACTTCTGAAAAGCATTGCCACAATCTATGGATGAAACAATGACAATTGCAATTGCATTGAAAAAATGAATGCAATGCAAAAATGCATATCAGATCGAAAGACTTTGTGTAAACATTGTCATGAAAGGATTAAAATAATTGTGTTCCATAGCTTTATACAAGGCTAAAAACATCACTACAAATAAAGAATGGAATGATATTCTCGAACAAGAAATTAAAAAATGCATAGAAAAGACAAATTTTGATTGTGAGAGTGATATGGAGCTAGAATTGTATAGTGAGAAACCTAGTGAAATGTTGGTGCATGGATTCATAGACTCAAAGTGCATCCATGATTTGCAAGGCAAGATCATTGAAGTCACACCTATTGAAGGGCAATGTCCACTTGGAATATTCATGGACAAATATGCAGAAGAGATTAGCTTTCCAAACATATTGTATGGGAATCCACGCGATGATGACATTGTAAAGAGATTTAGTTACCAAAAAATAGTGAAATGGGAATTGCTACATGCTAGTTATTGGATACGAATAAAAAGAGACAATTACAAGGAAGAAAGGTATCAAAGTTATCAAAGTTCTTTTCTACGTGTGGATACAAGCAAAAAGAGATTATTACAAGGAAGAAAGTTATTGGAAAAAGACGTGAAGTACAAACCAAATTTGGAAAAGATACTTAAATATGATATTGGATACATAGATTTCAAAAATATTTGCATTTCTCCTAATTACTTCCAACATATTAAGAAAAATATGTTTGCAATGATAGGAAAGTTGGGGCCTCCGACCTTTTTTGTCACATTCACGAGTGCAAAGCATAAGTTCCATGAATTGGTATGCGCATTGACGGATTTGTATAGGAATATAAAAAATGAAAAGCACCATGAAACACTAGAAGACAAGGACATTGATTACTTGATAAGAAAGGACCCAGTCACTAGTACTCATCACTATAGACATAGAATCAATGCTTTGAAGCAATTTATATGTCGTGACAAAAGATTTTTCAGGAAAGTATTAGAAAACTACTTTGTGACAGAGTTTTAGAATAAAGGAAACGAGCATGAACATGGGTTGTTGTGGATAGTAGATGCACTGATATATGGAAGGGACAATGATTCAAAAAGTTGCAAAGTTCTTGGACAAGTACATAACATGTGACATAGATCATCTACATCCAATTCTTTCCAAATTCCATAAGCATTCCCATACAAGAAGATGTAAGAAACGAAAGAATTCACATTGTCGATCCAATTTCCTTATGCCATCAATGAGAATGACACTGATTCTAGAACCGATTGAGTTACAGACAAAGTTGTAGATGAAAAGTCAAAGTTGTTGTTTTCATCACTAAACCAAAAACACTATGACAATTTAATTACCTTCGAAGACGTCTTAATGCAAATAGGAGTAACAGAGAATGAATACTGACTCCTAATACAATGCACACTAAAACAACCAACAATATTTCTGAAACGAAAACCTTCACATATTTGGAACAATAACTTTACAAAAAACATGCCAAATTTTTAGAATGCAAACATAAATGCACACTTTATTTTGAATGCATATGCGACAACATCATATTGTAGTTCATATATAACTAAAATTAACAAATCTATGACAAATACATTTAGAAGGATATACAAAGAACATGAAAAAAAGCATAATTAATGCTCTGCAAATGATACGAGTGCTTGGAAATACAATTCATAACCTTCAACAAATGTCTATGCATCAAGCAGTCCATATTGTGTTTGATTTGCCATTAAATAACAGTTTAAGAACGTGTATCTTTATAAATACATCTTTAATAAATCAACGCATCTTTTTTTATTAAAACGAAAATTTTTATTTCTCAATATAAGAGAAATATTATTTTGACCAGACACAATAATAACATTACTAATACTTAAAATATTTGTATAACTTCTACATCTACCTTTGCAATTTCAACATATTTCATACCAAATTTGATTACTAAAATTTAATAATACTTTATTGAAAATACATGTTTTATACCAAATTTGATTCACTAAAATTCAATTAATACTTTATCGGAAAAACAGGAAAACATTGACTGATCTACTTTATGTCTGTCTTAAAAAATTAAACTTGAAATCTTTAACAAGTTGAAAGTAAATTCACAAAAAATTAAATATATTAAAATATAAAAACACTAATAAATGGGTACGCTAATTTTACTTCTATAATAAGAGAATCTTTATATGTCGAACTTTTTCTTTCATGTTGGGTTTGTGTGGAGTATACTTCAATTTTTTCCACTTCAATTATTACATTTCATTTGTGTCTTGTTGTGTATTATCCCTTCATAGGGGATTTAGGGAATAGCTTGCATCATGATTAGGGTTGAAATTTTAAAATTGAAAAGTGTATAAAATTTGATGATTTTAATAATTGCTTGTTATATAAAATGTTTACCCAAATTTGATGGGCAAATTAATTAACCAAATTTGATGGGTAAATTAATTTGTAATTTCTGTTAAATTCCATTCTTAACAATAATTCATCTTTAATAATAATCAATTTTTGATAATTATATTAGTGTGAAATTTTGACAATACTCGAGATCGCGAAATAGGTATAGCTCCCTTTTGTCAGTGCCCTCTGCGTGTGACCATCGGCTGGGCTTAATGCTAGCGCCTCTCGCTACTCGCCCCTTCATGAACTTCGACGTCGAGCTCTCGTGCTCTTACCTCGCGAGTTACCGAGACACGAGAAATCAATGGAATGCCGACTCCTTCCGCTAGTCGACGCGTGTCCGCCTGTCTATCACTCGGGCCCACCTTGTGGTTCTATCACATGTCTCTTGTGCCTAGCTTCGGCACTTCGTGACTTTGCTCCTCCAAGCGTTGCCTCCTTTGTATCCCGACACCCGAAGTGCCAAGGTCCCAAACTCCTCGATACTCCTTATCGCAACTCGTGACTTCGGGACTTTCGGGACAAAAGTCTCGACTCTCCAACTGCCGAAACCCGAAATGTCGATCCTCCAAATTTTCGAGGTGTTGAATTCCAATGCGTTATAAATGAGGGTCCCACAACAGAACTTCTCGCCCTGATGGGACTTCGCCTTTCGTGATCTCGCAAATCTTAGTGCAAGGTTTTCGACCCTTCAGCTCGTGAATCTGTGAAATGAGAGTTCGCGAGTGATCCAACGGCCCTTACTGAATTGGATCCTATGGCTCTATTTCCCTTAAACTTGAACTTGAAAATAGGCTTATCGTAACTCCCTTGCTCCTCTGCATGATCTGACGGCTCTTGGAACTTCACGAATTCCCCTCGGAGAATTCCGACCATCCAATACCTCCTTGTCAACTCCTACAAAAGGAACAAGGTATTCCTTCCTGGAACTTGTCCATCTGCAAACCAACTTTGCTACGCCTCCTTTCAACTCTTCAAGGCACTATCCCTCTTGAACTTCTCTTCGACAACTTCGAAGACCCTATCCCTCCTGGCTTGATTGAAAAATCCTCAAGTACTCTGGGGATACCTTCTGCATGCACTCCTTCAAGCACTTCTTCAAATATGCTCTAGCATTTGAACCTCTTCGACTCTGTGCACTTCTTGCGACAACAGTCCTTCAACAATTTCACTCAGATTGTAACTCTGAGACTTCACTCGGCCTGCGCACACCTTGCACGACTCCTGTTCTTAACTTGCACTTCCGCGAGAATGAGAATAACGTTATCTCTTCTGAGCTTTCAGAGATGAAACTCTGAACTCTTGTCAATGCACTCCTTGTAGACAACTTCACTGCACTCCTTGCAGGAAAAACTCTTGCTCAGATAGAGAAACAATTGAAACTCATTCCTTACTCTTCCTCTCTTCAGATTTCAGACATTCAACAAGAAATCATACATACACAGCATAAACAAAAAATGCATGACAGAAAGAGTAAAACAACACTAGGCATAACATTCAACATGCATACACAGAGAATATCACAACACCATAAGTCTGAATCAAAGCTTCATATATTAATTCAGGACTTCTGTACATAGGTGTTTTCAAATACAATTCTCTGCTCCTTCTCCTCTCTGTGCTCTATTCTCAAAATTGACCATGTTAATGTTACAAATGATACAAGATGAGAGTGTCTATAGTCGGTTTTCCCTCCGCTCCTAAAACCGTCTAATCCATAATTCAAAGCTACCTACTTACATTTATTATATGTAAATGCCTCTACCTACTATAGACGAGAGCGGATCTCTCAAGGTCTGATTACAATATGCAAGTACACCCTTTCTTAACTGCTTTGTTTAAGTTTTGGTGCATCCTACCTCAAAACAATTTAAACACCTTTGAACATGTGCCAAAATGCGTTGGCACTTGTCCCAACTGTCTTCCGCCTCCGCGTGATTGCTACTTGCGATGCTCCTGCATCATACTCCCTTGCTTGAAAATTTTCATGGACTCCTGTCCATGAGCTCTTGCACAGTTTGCCCATGCTTCTGGATTTCGGCTTCATTTTCCCAACTGGCGTATTCAAATGGATGTCCCTTCCACTTGACCAAGTATTCGAAATATTCCTTTCGCCTGGTCCTCTTACTAACTCTTTTGTCCAGTATCCTTTCCATCTGTGGTTTCTCTGCAATTAGCATCTGCTTGGCCCATTGAACCTTTGGTTGTTCACTGTCTGCTTCTGCCTCTTCATCTTTGTAAGGGTGCAAATCTGAGATGTTGAATATCGGAGAAATTCTGATCCCCTTGGGTAATTCAATCTCATAAGCATTCGCCCCAAATTTCTTTATGATCTTGCACGACCCAATTTTCTTCATTTTCAATTTATTATATGTCCCCCTTGGGAACCTTTCCTTCCTCACGTGTGCAAGGATCAAATCACCAACTTTGAATTGAAGTTCTCTCTTGTGTTGGTCTGCTCTTCACTTATACTCTTGGCTCGAGTTTTGCAATCGTTCCTTAACTTGGCTATGAAGCTCCTTCATCGCTTTTGCGAAATCCTCTGCACTAGCACTCCTAGTTGTGTTCTGTTCTGAATCCCTCAATTCAGAAACTCCTCTTGGCTGCATGCCATAAACTATTTGAAATGGACTATGCCCTGTGCTTCTATTTATTGAATCATTATATGCAAATTTCGCCCGTGGTAGAATATTATCCCACTGACGGTGATGTTATGTCACCAAACTTCTCAACAAGTCTCCCAAACTTCTGTTCACAACTTCTGTCTGTCCATCCGTCTGAGGATGATAAGATGAAGTGAACAACAAGTTTATTCTCAACTTTTTCCATAAGGTTCTCCAGAAGTGTCCCACGAACTTGGTGTCTCAATCCGAACCTATGCTCCTTGGTAAGTTGTGAAGTAGAATGACTTCTTTGAAAAACATATTCGCAATATGAGTTGCGTCACTGGTTTTCTGACACGATATGAAGTGTACCATCTTAGAAAATCTATCCACCACTACAAAGATCGAGTCGAACCCTCTTTGTATTCTCAGCAACCCCAATATGAAGTCCATGCTTACTACATCCCACCGCCTCTCAGGTATGGGTAGTGGTTGATATAAGCCTGCATTCTGCCTCTTTCCTCTTAAATGCTGACAAATTCTACATCTGTCCACGAATATTTTGACGTATGTTCTCATTCCTGGCCAAAAATATGACTCATTTAACTTTGAGAACATCTTGTCATGACCGAAATGTCCGGCCAATCCTCCACTGTGTTTCTCCTTCAACAGATTCTCCCTCATGGAGCATTTTGGAATACAAAGTTGATTACCCTTAAACAATAATCCTTCCTGGATCATGTGTTTTGTCCATTGACTTTTGTCCTTGAGAATTGGATTTTCAGCTACTTCATACGCCTCTTTGAATTCTGGATCATCTCTGTACATGTTCCTAAGGTCATCAAAACCCAAAGTTTTGACTCTGAACTCCTACATAAGCAAAGTTTTCCTGCTCAAAGCATCAACAACCTTGTTAGCAGTTCCAGAAATATGTTTAATTACAAAAGTAAAATTTTTCATATATTCAACCCATTTAACATGTCTTTGATTCAACTTCTCCTGTTGAGTCACAAATTGCAAAGCATGATTGTCACTATATAAGACAAACTCCTTAGGAATTAAGTAGTGTCTCCATTTCTTCAATGCCTGAATAATAACATAGAACTCCTTGTCATACGTGGAGTATTTCATTTTGGCTTCATTCAACTTCTCGCTGAAGTATGCTATCGGTCTGTCTTCTTGGCTCAAGACTTCCCCTATTGCAAATCCACTTGCACCACATTTTACTTGAAATGCCTTTTTGAAATCCGACAACACCAGAATTGGTTGTTCCGTGATTTTCTTTTTCAACAAATTGAAGCTTTCCTCAGCCTCTTCTGTCCAGTGAAAAGACTTGTGTCTCTTCTTCATTGTATCCATCATCGGTGCACTAATTCCACTGAAATTCCTGATGAATTTACGATAGAAACTAGCCAATCCATGAAAACTTCGAACTTCAAAGATACTCTTTGATGATGGCCAATTCTTAATCACCTCCACTTTATCTGGATCCATCCTCAACTTATCTGCAGAAATAACAAAACCCAAATAAATGAGCTCTGTCTTCATGAATGAGGATTTCTTCATATTTATCAACAACTTCTCTTGTTGTAGCCTCTGCATCACTGTGGCCAAATGTTTCAGATGCTCTGCCTCTGTTTTGCTGAAAATCAGTATGTCATCAAGATACACAATGACAATTTTTTCGATGAAATCCTTCAGGACTTCATTCATCAATCTCATAAAGGTACTTGGCGCATTTTTCAATCCAAACGACATAACAAGCCATTCATACAACCCTTCATTGGTCTTGAATGTTGTCTTCCATTTATCGCCTTCTCTCATACGAATCTGATGATATCCACTTTTCAAATCAATCTTCGAAAAAAAATTCGCTCCACTCAAGCAATCCATCAAATCATCCATTCTTGGTAATGGGAATCTATATCTGATGGTAATTTTGTTGATTTCCCTTGAGTCTGTACACATCCTCCAGCCTCCATCTTTCTTTGGACTGAGCATTGTCAGAACAACACATGGAATCAAGCTTTCTCTAATCAACCCTTTGTCCATTAAATCCTGGACCTGTCTTTTGACCTCTTCATTCTCGTGCGGCGTCAATCTGCATGCTGCTTTGTTTGGTAAACTAGCTCCAAGTATAAGATCAATGTGGTGACTTATAATTCTAATAGGTGGCAATGAACGAGGTAGTTCGTTCACTACTATATCAGCAAATTCCTCTAGTAGCTTCTGGATTTCCTCTGGTAGATCATCCACTCTTGTGCTAGTCAAAACAATTCTAGGTTTCTTGACCACGATGAATTGTGGATCTTCCTTCTTCTTAACCTCCTTAAGAAGTTCCTTCCCACTCATGAGAAGTACAGTGTTGCTTTCTTCAGGTTTCACCTCTTTGTCCTTAATCGACAACAACATGTGAGTTCTCCCATTCTTCTCTAGGGTGTATGTGTTCTTTCTCCCATCATGAATCACATTCCTATCATATTGCCACGGTCTACCCAACAATAGATGACAAACATCCATGGGAATGACATCACACAATATCTTATCGTTATATCCTCCTATCTTAAATTCAACTAAACATTGTTTAGTGACATTTACCTAATGTCCTTTTTGTAGCCATGAAACTCTGTATGGACTTGGATGTTCAATAGTCTCCAACTCCAGCTTTTCTAACATCTCTATAGAAACGAGATTGTCTGTGCTACCACTATCCACAATGACTTTGCATACCCTATCTTTGGTCTTGCAAGCAGTCCGAAAAAGACTATTCCTCTGCACTGGATTCTTCGCCTCCTCTTCTGGCATTAAGAGAACTTTCCTCATCACCAGTGATCTTCCGCCTTCAGCATCCTTTGCCTCAACATTCTGTCTTTGTTCTTTGGAAATGTGAGTCTCACCACCTTCTTTCTTCTTATCTATACATTCATAAGATTTGTGTCCATTCTTTCCACATGTGAAACATTTTATCACTCCACCTCTGCCTCTTCCTCTTCCACTAGTGCGAGGAAAAGTGTTGTTATCAGCATACTGTCCTTTCTGTTCAATATACTGCCCTCTCTGTGAGATTCCACCTCTCTCAATTCGAGGTTGAGGTTTCTTCCACTCTTCCTTAGGCTTTTGATTCCTATCTTGGACAACTATTTTTCCTCTGGGCTGACTTCTACCTCGGCCTTGTTGACTTTGCTTTCGGCTTAGCTTCTCTTCAGCCTTCAGAACCATCTGATAAGCATCTTCTACAATTTGAATGATCATCATGCTCATCTCATCCTGAATGTCGTATCTCAGACCATTCATGTACCTGACAACCTTTTCATCATCACTTTCGCGATGACCTTCCTTGATGTTTAGTTTGTAGAACTCTTCAGTGTACTCCTTCATTGACATCAGCTTCTGTCTCAAATTCTTCATTCTCTGAAATAGAGTGATTTGATAATCCCTGGGTATGAATTTCGCCTTCATCTTCGCGATCATTCTATCCCAACTCTTGATCTTTTGCTTGCCTTTGCAGCATCTGTTAGCTTGTAGTTCATCCCACCACAATGTTGCATGTCCTTTCAATATTGTGACAGCATGTTTGACCTTTTTGTCTTCCTCGACATATTCATAGTCAAAATACGTGTCCAGAGCTCTAATCTAGTCTAGAAGCTCTTCAACTTCCAGGTTTCCCTCATATACTGGAATGTCCATTTTTTCCCTGGCACTCATTCTTGCGACCGCCCTAATCAAACGTTCATTCACTGCATCCTCTGCTACAACTTCTTCTCCTTCATGTCCAGCTTCATATTCACTTTCAGATTCACTGACATCTCCAACATCGGTTGTGCGCCTCTGTTTTATTTCCACGTCCACGAGTCTGGTGCGTATGTTATGCATATCTCTTTCCATGGCTGGATTTGGCACTTGCCTACCCCTTTCTCCTGGCATTTCCCTCTCCTCTGGCGGATCAGGTGTTTGCCTGTCTCTTCTTCTCGACGGCATGGTGAATCTTTCGTTTCCCTGCTACAGAAAGTAAAGAAATATTTTTGTGCTCTAATACCAGAAATGATGCAGACCCCCAACCCTCTATCGGCCCTCGGGTCAAGGTCTTCTCACAGGATCGTTCTTTATCTCTTTTGAGCCAGATCGTCTCTTTCGATTCTCGGCTGGAATCTTCGTTTATCGATCCACAGGTCCTTCTGGAAACTCCCCTGTGCGAACAACACTAGGCAACAACTCCACCTTCTCTGAGCGACCACAAAGCTATGACCAAGGCCTATTCCCAAAGGTACTTGTCACAACTCACAATATCGCGAGTTCGCGAGTCAAAACCCCTGACTCTTCCTTCCCAATCTCGCGATACCCAAGATCACGAAATGGGTATAGCTCCCTTCTTTCAGTGCCCTCTGCACGTGACCACCGGCTGGGCTTAATGCTAGCACCTCTCGCTGCTCTCCCCTTCGTGAATTTCGACGTCGAGCTCTCGTGCTCTTACCTCGTGAGTTACCGAGATGCGAGAAGTCAATGGAATGCCGACTCCTTCTGCTATTCGACGCATGTCCGCCTGTCTATCACTCGGGCCCACCTTGTGGTTCTGTCACGTGTCTCTCGTGCCTAGCTTCAGCACTTCGTGACTTTGCTCCTCCAAGCGCTGCCTCCTTTGTATCTCGACACCTGAAGTGCCGAGGTCCCGAACTCCTCGATACTCCTTATCGCAACTCATGATTTTTGGACTTTCGGGACAAAATTCTCGACTCTCCAACTACCGAAACCCGAAATGTCGATCCTCTGAATTTTCGAGGTGTTGAATTCCAACGCGTTATAAATGAGGGTCCCACAACAGAACTTCTCGCCCTGACGGGTTTTCTCCTTTCGTGATATCGTGAATCTTAGTGCAAGGTTTTCGACCTTCAGCTCACAAATCCGCGAAATGAGAGTTCGTGAGTGATCCAACGACCCTTATTGACTTGGATCCTACGGCTCTATTTCCCTTGAACTTAAACTTGAAAATAGGCTTATCGTAACTCCCCTGCTCCTCTGCACGATCTGATGGCTCTTGGAACTTCGTGAATTCCCCTCGAAGAATTTTGACCGTCCAATACCTCCTTGTCAACTCCTGCGAAATGAACAAGGTATTCCTTCCTAGAACTTGTCCACCTACAAACCAACTTCGCTACGCCTCCTTTCAACTATTCAAGGCACTAGCCCTCTTGAAATTCTCTTCGATAACTTCGAAGACCCTATCCCTCCTGGCTTGATTGAAAAATTCTCAAGTACTCTGGGGATACCTTCTACGCGCACTCCTTTAGGCACTTCTTCAAATATGCTCTAGCATTTGAACCTCTTTGACTCTGTGCACTTCTTGCGACAACAATCCTTCAACAATTTCACTCAGATTGTAACTCTGAGACTTCACTCGGCTTGTGCACACCTTGCACGGCTCCTGTGCTTAACTTGCACTTCTGCGAGAATGAGAATAACGTTATCTCTCCTAAGCTTTCAGAGATGAAACTTTGAACTCTTGTCAACGCACTCCTTGCGGACAATTTCACTGCACTCCTTGCAAGAAAAACTCTTGCTCAGACAGAGAAACAATTGAAACTCATTCCTTACTCTTCCTCTCTTCAAATTTCAGACATTCAACAAGAAATCGTACATACACAACATAAACAACAAATGCATAACAGAAAGAGTAAAACAACACTAGGCATAACATTCAACATGCATACACAAAGAATATCACAACACCATAAGTCTAAATCAAAGCTTCATATATTAATTCAGGACTTCTATACATAGGTGTTTTCAAATACAGTTCTCCGCTCCTTCTCCTCTCTGTGCTCTATGCTCAAAATTGACCATATTAATGTTACAAATGATACAAGATGAGGGTGTCTATAGTCGGTTTTACCTCCGCTCCTAAAACTGTCTAATCTGGAATTCAAAGCTACCTACTTACATTTATTATACGTAAATGCCTCTACCTACTACAGACGAGAGCAAATCTCTCAAGGTTTGATTACAATCTGCAGGTATGCCCTTTCTTAACTACTTTATTTAAGTTTTGGCGCATCCTACTTCAAAACAATTTAAACACCTTTGAACATGTGCCAAAATGCGTTGGCGCTTGTCCCAGCTGTCTTCCGCCTCCACGTGCTTGCTACTTGCGATGCTCCTGCATCACTTAGGAAGGACCTCCCATTGATTGACCCCCAAATTACCAGATTAGGACCGATAGAGGAATGAATACCTACTCTTTCTTCTTCTACGGTGAATTCACAACTAGAGAGCTCTCCCATACTGAACGATTCTGTTATGCTCCTAGGATGTTGTGAATCAAAGGAGGGAGAGTCCTCTCTTTCTGTGGTGTTGGATTCCTTAATCCTTTTTATCCATGATCAAAATCCTCCAACACAGTTACCTGCCTTCTTTGGAAAATCCCGCATTGATCTACCTTCCCCTATGGGGGAACTATACCTTGACTCCCTTCGTCAGGCCAAGCCATCAAAAGATTACTCATGGTCGCGGTGTTTGGGCATTAAGTACTCTCCAATCCAAACGAGAAGTATTAGGAAGAAGTTACCGTCTTCAGTCTCCATTTCTGTAAGAAATGAACCTTCCACATCTGATAGTGGGGCACTTAGAGAAGTGAAGGCCCTAGCAAGGGTGAAGTAATGATTTTATTGTCCTTAAATATTTGAGGGACTGGAGGCTCCCTAAAAGATGCCTCTTTCCGCCGTGCCTTGGATTCTACTCTTCCTAATATTATATTCATGCATGAAACGTTGGCTAATGAACAAAAAGCTCGTCTTTTCATTCAAAAGTTTCATCCTACTTGGTTAACTTGTGTTGTAAGCTCAGTAGGTACTTTGGGTGGCCTACTGGTCTCGTAGGATCCTCAAATTTACAGTTTGGTTCCTTACCTTACTTGTGGTGGGATTTTGTTAATATGGTCTATTTTAAACTCTAAAAGGAAGATCAATCTACTAAATATGTATGGCCCATGTCTGGAGAGAAAGTTTTTTTGGTTGAAGTTGGAGAACAACGGTATTTTGTCCATGAGAAATCTAGTGATTGCGGGAGATTTAAACCTCACTATTTCAATGAGAGAAATCAGGGGCGGTTCGGCCTCATCGAGCCAGCTAGCAATGTATTTTACTTCTCTTTTTCAAGATCATAAGTTGATAGATCTCCGGCCTGATAAGTTGGTTCCAACATGGTGCAATGGCCATTTGGGTGCAAACAGGATTGCCAAGTGGTTGGATAGGTTTTTGATCTCAAAGGACTTGTTTCACATTGTGGGTTTCTACAGAATTTGGGTGGAATTTTCATATGTTTCAGATCACGCCCCAATTATGTTGAAACTGGAGAATTCTTTCTACCCAAAAGCACGTCCTTACAAATTTCATTCTCAATGGATTCGAGAAAAATATTTAATGTTTTAGTTCAAGAGTTATGGAGGGATCAATTTTTTTTACAGGAATCAGACAGAGAACGACGTTTTATATGGAAACTAAAGGATTTAAAAGTTATTACAAAGATATGGGAAAAAGAAAAAAAGGATCGAGATGCAAAGGAGTTGGAATACCTTGAAACTAATATAACACTGATTATTTAGAGACTATCATAGGGTACTAATAATCCTGAGGTGGAGTCTTCTCTTATTAAGTTTCAAGCTAAAAGAAACAAACTTCTTTATTAACAAGAGGAAATGGGGCGCATTTGAAGTCATGCTATTTGGTTTCATAGTGGTGATCTAAATACTAAGTTCTTCCATCAATATGCTAATCAGAGGAGGAATAGTAAACACATATGGGAGATTAGTGATTATTCAGGAACTTGGCATAAAAGACAGGAAGCTATTGAGGCAGAGGCGATAAACTATTTCAGAAATTTCTTCAAGTCTTCAAATAAGGTCATTTCTACAGAACAAATTGAAGTGGTTAGTCTGTTTAAAAAGATGATTAATGGGGATGGCGAGAGAGACCTTTGTAATCCTGTAACAATTGAAGAATTAAAATCAATTCTCTCCTTGTTTAAAAAAAACAAAAGTCTCAGGCCAGCTGGCTAGACTGTGGATTTTTTTTTTACACTTTTTCGATCTTGTAAGTGAGGACCTTCTATCTTTAGTGGAGGTTGCTCAAACCAGTGGGCGTATTGCTGGAAGCATAAATTCTACATTTCTAGCATTAATCTCTAAATCCAATAAACCACAAAATTTCGGGGATTATAGGCCAATATCGCTTTGTAATATGATATACAAGTTGATTTCTAATTCCAAAGGTTTACTCTTGAGGAGGTCTTCCCACCTACCAGCCTGACTGTAATTCATTCCTGAGTCAGAGCACTGTTCTGGTCCAGAGCAATTAAATCCAGCAAGGTACTAGTTTGGTGGGGGTTATTTCAACCATTCCTGGTTCCCCTCACCATCTCTTTCATAGCATCTATGGTCTATCTTAGCAAACCCCTCTTTCAAGAGTTATGCAACACTTATCAATTTTCTCTTAATAACAAAAATTACATTCATTGACTTTTTATACAAAGGTTCATCAAATCAAACATTCGCACATATCGAGTTTGCCATAGACTCTTGGCCAATATAGCTATATTTACAAACTGGAAAAACAAGGGTGTTACAAAATGTTAAGAAAAACTAGTTTTCTCATATCTTCTTATAAGTCTTTAGGAAAGCTCAATCTTATATGTATCTTTTCAAACTCCTTTTCAAGAAATGTGTTTTGATGTACTTTATCTTTTTGAAGTTGCTTTAAATATCTCCATATATATATATATTCATTCCATTAATTTATATTTTTTAAACATTTTCTTCATCAACCAACTTTTATCATTAATAAATATTGATCTTAATTTAAATTAATAATAAAAAAAAATTAATTTTAAANTTTGATTAAAAATTAATATATATTAATAAAAAGTTATTATTTGATTATTATTTTTTTTATCAAAACAATCTATATTAATTTACAATTACTTCATTGAAAATAAATATTTCATCAAACACTCTAATCTAACATTCTAATTTTAAAAAACTTACACATTAATAAAAATAATTAATTTTTTTATACATTAATAAAAATAATTAAATTAATTTTAAAACAACCATCTTAACTACAACAAATCCATATTAGCCTATAACTCTTGAAAGTAAAAACCTAACCCAACTATCCAATATATTGTTTTAATAAAATAAAAATCATAAGAAAACACCCAATATAATGTTCTAATAAAATTCCACATCCCTTCGTAAAATGTCGATGGTTCCCCAATTCACACTCTTCCACACATAAGTGCGAGTTGAAAAATATATGATTGTACGAACACTGTAAGATAAAAATGTCAAACTCTCTATGCCATGTGTAGATGAATAAATACACACGTGGAAAAAAATTGGTGATTCATTTGAATGGTGTGATTTGTACTTCAACTTTATGTCACAAGGGAATCAATTCTCACGAGGGAAAATTAAGAGAGTAAGTTTAAAATTTAAAAAAAAAAGAATGAATAGATAATTTGTCGGAGTTACTTCACACACACTTAAGATTTATTTTTTCTAAGGTTTCTCCTTGTTTATTAGTCATAATTAGTCATTATCCAGTCCCCTATATTTAGGGGAGAATATTTCACTTGGAGAATATTCTCTTTCAGTTGACACTTCAGTTTGACTAGTTGAGTTGAGTTAAATGTTGCAATGGTTTGGTCACTATGCAACATTGGGATCATCCCATGCTAATGTGCAATTGCCTTGGGATCATCACCAGACTTACACATTACCCTTGATTTCCCGAGTTAACTCCTTGCTACTCTTTGTTCAGTTAGTTAACTAAAGACTACTTGACTAGTTAACTCAGCTAGGTGGCAATTCACTCCCGTAACTGGCTAAGAGACTAGACTAGGTGACAGCTCACTCACGTAACTGCTGGTGTGTATCGAGATCACTCTAGACCACCACTGTGGCACATTAGTTACTCATGTCTCCTATATATATTGTAAATTATTCACTCTTTGAGCGTGGAATACGATTAATGAGAATTCTTTCATTCTTTCTCTCCTCCTTCTTTCTCAAATTCTCTCTATAAATGTGTGTATTATTGTTTATCTAGATCTATTCTGTGCAGGTTCAACACATTTACATGGTATCAAAGCCGACGGACTTCTAAGCAAAAGTTACACCAAATGTTTTTGCAGGTATTGAAGATTGAAGACAACAAAAAGATGGATTATTCGCCAAAAAAACTTCTCACACTTCATAACTATTTGGAATGGAAGCCAAAAATTATGCTTCTGCTCAGATGCATAA